>FXXK01000996.1:0-101218 GCA_900184695.1 Betula pendula
CGTCTCTCATCCACGGAACTATATCAATATTCAGGTTGATGCTGCTGCCATATCATTATCAATCGTTATATGACATCCTTACATGGTATCTAAGAAACTATATGGCTTTATGTTTGTCGACTGGAGCGGTATGATAGGTTAAACCACTCTCTTAGCCTTCGGAAAATCTTCAACTGCAAATCTAGCTACGCATGTTGTGATTTGTATATGCCACATCCATACTCTAAGTTAACTCATACTTTTAGGAAAGGACAACCATTGAAACTCAGTTCTAAGGCCTCGACCGTGTGATCGATATGTTTGGGCCTCTCTATAAATAGAGATAGGAGTGCTGGCACCTAGGGACAGCATGCTTATACACTTATATGAGCTATGATAACCGTAGATGAAGTATTCGTTTAGAAGAGGCATTGTAATCAGCTCGCTCAGACTCACTATATGTGACGGAACGCTGTGTGGAAGTCTCAACCACTCCCAAGCTTGTTCTGATGTGGTAGTTCAAGGGGTTGTAACGGTTCGATGATTTATGGTTGGTTACAGTTAAAAATTTCTGCTCAGCATGTGAATCTCGATACTTGTGGTGACGTAAAGAGACATTCTATACAACGGTTTGCAGGATGAGGTAGTAGTAGACACTCACATCTCTCCGTTGCCTTATATTTTTTTTTGGAAGATGTCCTTTTTCTTCAACATAGAAATTAATGAAAAACTCTAAGGCGCGCAGTATATTTCAAAAATGTCTCGCTATGTCTCAAACATCTTTAATTAGCTTGATTCATTTGATATCGGATTGGATTTCCGATATGCTATTATCGGAATAAGAAAGCTAATCTAAAGGATGAAAGGTTGGTTTAGGCAAATCGAAAGAGTAAAAATAAGAAATAGTACTTTAGCAAGTTTCGGCAATTTTTATTATACTAATTTTTTCTTACATAACTGTGTACATTATTCATTGCAGAAAAGGCCATCCTGGCTGGACATGAACCAAAAAATATTATCAATGGGCAAACTCCTCTTCTCATTCAACCCAATAATTGCTTTGAACAATCAAGTGCCATGAGAGACGGGTGACACTCTTACGGACACTCCATACTTCTTGGTGGGAGAGCAATATCCAATCTAAACCTGGCACAGTTAGGGATGTACAAGCGGATTAGTTATAATTTATTAACATTTTTTTAGGCATTTAATGGGTGATTGGTGACATAGTGGACACTACAATTAAAAAATTTAAACAATATGATGCCATTATACACCATTGCATTCTGTCTCCTTATTTCAAGTTCGTGTTATATGGACTAGGAGTTTGAAGGTTTATGTTTGTTAGCTGGTTATACTTTTTCTTGCCAAGTGGAAAAAAAAAGGAAAAAAATTTATTGATATGTCTTTACTAATGTGGAATGGCCTCTATTTGCAAGAATCTTGAATTAATGGCTGTAGCATATGCAGTCTTAATCATGTTATGAGTTAATTCATCCTCACTAAAATAACATTTTGAAAAAAACACATTTGGCATATTGTGAAGGTGATGCTGGCCTCCAACCAACTTAATTAGGTCACTTTTCTGAATTTTTTTAAAATGTATGATGTAAACATGACTAGACAATATCTAAACGTTCCTAGATTAATTACTTCTGATATAGCTTGGCTGAGAACAGCCTGTTATATAAGTGGGTTTTTTGTTGGTCAACTTATTATGAGTTAATGACTAAACCAACAGGTTAATTACCTGGCGCATAACATTTTAAATTGCAGATATGAAGATCTGAAGATCAAACACTAATTTATTAAAAACAGAGGACATAGAACTGCAATTTTATGTCAAAAACTATGGATTCATATTATATATGTATATATTTTGCATGAATGAATGCATAGTTTCGTGTCCAACTGGCTCGCATATTTAATATATGTCAACTTGGTATAAAATCAATTATCTATACCATATATAGTCGACACATTCAAAAGCTGCGGACTACTAGCTATATGTTATTGAATAATATTGCTCTTATAATTTACCAACGTTGTCTGATCTGATAGCATCTATCAAGTATCAATTAGAGCCTAGAGGATAAAACATGGTAGGCTCATTCTTATCCATGACAGACTACGACAGGAGAGGGTGGTGGGGAATACAAGAAAGAGATGATCCTAATTAAAACTAGGACATTGACACTTACGTGACCCAAAAGAAAAAAGGAATTAAAGAATAACCTAGTAAAACATAAGTGGATCGGCCTTTGGACCTGATACCTGGTCCATTGGATCAATCAGTACTACGAGATAGCTACGATGGTACCACACTGAATTCTCTCATTTGACATATTAGTAATTTTTCTAACGCATAAAGTGATCGCACATAGGAGTCGTGGGATCTAAAGAACACATCAACTTGGGAGTCTCCAATGAGGGTTGTGACATGTGGGTTGACGATTAGACAAATCTGTATAAAAGATGGTAGACACATGTAAAAATGAGACTTTTGTCTCATTCTCTTTCACACTAGTACTTTGTTTTTCTAGATTAATGTTTTTAAGCTCGGAAATAAAAAATAAATTAAAAAAAGAAAAAAAGCCATTGGAGAAACGAATTACTATTGTGTTTCCTTGGACAAGTAATGGCAGAGTAAAGGATTAGTTGGCCAAATCGCAGTTTGCAAATAAAAAATGTCATTGGGTGGACAACTTTCTACACTGCAAGTTTAAGAAAAGAGAACCAAAAAATGGAGGACAAAAAAAAAAAAAAAACTCAATTAGAGGAAAGTAAATTTTCTTTCTTTTTTAATTTTGTTTTAAAAATATATAGATCGATCTCTTACTTAGAATGAGAAGGTGAAATCATGCTGACGACCCAGTCACCCGGCTTCTGAAGGATGCAAAACTCCGCTAACAGTAATATGATGAAGAGTCTGAAAACCCAACAGGAATTGCTAGTCTCCATGATATGAACTGCCACATATTCATATTTTAAGGTTTCAACGTGATAAGTTCTAAGTAAAGTGCCTAAATAACTTGTAATAAAAGTTATACCCCTAACAAGAAATCCAGTCATAATTCTCTTATTTGGTTTATTGTTCCCCGTTTGTTTTCAGAGTATGTCTTATACGTACGCATAGTCTCTCTAGCATGAATCTTACTGTGCATAAGATATGTGTGATACTAACAATTCAATGAAATAAACCATCTTCCTGGCACATACTCTCAACAAATGAAACTTGCTTGCAGCATGACCTACCAAACAATGACATAAACCATCTTCCTGCTGGCACATACTCTCAACAATGAAACATGCATGCAGCATGACCTAACAAACATACAACTACTATATAGCATGCATACACTAATCCTTATTCTATGGATAACAAAAATTGCATGTACACCTGTATAATTCACTTTCTTGCTTCATGACTTCAAGTACATCACCAAGCAGTTTAGGTGAAAGTTCTATACTAGTAATATTAATTAAGGCCAACCATAACTCACCAAGCCAAGGTCCTCGCAATAATTATTTTACTGGTTTATGGGTCAGCCATGGCTTCACCCCATGCAGTAACCTAGAAGATGAAATGTATCAATCCCTGCCTCGCTTACCTAAGGAAAGAGGTGGCCAACCATTCCAAGCTCGTTGTGTCAAGTACGTAGGCAGCTACCTTAACAATCAGCAGGATCTGGGTAAGAAACGGCATGCAAGGATAGAACATCACAGGTTCATAGCTCTCAGTTGCTTTTCCTTGTTTTTTTTTTTTTTTGAGCAATTCCTTTTCCTTCAAACATAGAAATTAATGGAAAACTCATAAGGCACGTATATATCCAAAGACGTTTGAGACAAATTTTCTCGCTAATATTGTCTCAAACATCTTTAGCTTGAATTCTAATTTCATACTGCAGATTGAATTTCCTTTCTTGTATTTGTGTAAACAAGGTAAGATATATATCGATCGGAATAAGAAAAGTAATCTAAAGGATGAAAGGTTGGTTTAGGTAAATGCGAAAAGCAAAATAAGAAATACTTTAGCAAGTTTTGGCCAATTTTATCACACAAAATTTTTTCATACATAACTGTGTACAATATTTCATTGCCAGAAAAGGCCATCCTGCTGGACATGAACCAAAAATATTAAAAAATGGCCAAAACTCCTCTTCTCATTCAAACCCATTGCTTTGAACAATCAAAGTCGCCCAGTGTTGCTAACACACCAGTCCGCATATTTCGCGAAGAAGAGCCAAATAACCACATAGAGCTGGGTGACTTGTATAAAGAGGGGAGTCATGAGTGTTGAGTCCACATCGCCTAGGTTACTAGGCTTGAAACTGGGCCTTCTATAAGAGATTCTAGGAAAACTCAAAACGTGGCTAAGTCATTTGGGGGGTGATAGGGCGCAGATGTGGGTGCCGCCTTTTGTCCCTGCGCGTCAATTACAAGAATGGGTATCAGAGCCCCCTAGCTAACGCTGCAGCCTCATGTGGCTGGCAGCCACCATGCCCCATACGTGGCCCGACTGGCGAAGCACGGTCAAGGACGTTCAAGGGAGGGGGGCTGTGGTTTGTAATACACCAAGTCACATATTGGGAAGAATGAGAAATAGCCCACATAGAGCTGGGTGATTATAAAGAGAGCATTGGAGTGTTGCAGTTCCCACATGCCCTGAGTTTACTAGGCTGAAGCTGGGCTTTATTAAGGGGATTCTAGGGAAACTCCAAATTGATGTCCTATTTGGGCGTGATAGCGCCCGATGTGGCTAGCGCCTTTTCCCTGGGGCTCTATACACCGATGGGAGAGACGGGTGGCACTCTTACGAACACTCACACTTCTTTAGGGGGGATAGCAATCATCCAATCATCAGCCGGCGCCGAGTGCATCGGCTGCCCATCTTAATGCACTCACACAGACTTCCGATCTGCTGGTTGTTAAGTGTTGCTGAGCTACATGAACCATACAAGAAGTTTCGGGAGGGGCGCTAGGCCACCTTTCCTGGCTCGGTAAGGTGAAGGAAAGGAATCATTTACATCTTTTACTGTTATGTGTAGCGCGGACAATCCCCCAGAGGGCTGGTGAAAGCCATGGCTGACCCAAAAACCATTGTAATAAGCAACAATTGCATAGGTGTCGACCTTGGCCTTGCGTGAGCATGGGTTGGGCCGTTAAAATATTAACTTAGAATGTAAACTTTAACTAGAAACTGCCGTCTGCGTGATTATCGTGTCTTGAAGTTCCTGTGTTAGCGAAAAATTATCGATTTTCTATAACTTGAGGAACAGATGATAAGACAAAAAAATGGCAAAATATCAATTACAAGACAAGAAATTTAAGTGGATTCACTCTCACGGGCGGTATGCTTACTTGTTAGCGGCCAAGTTTCACTATTTTGGAAAAACCAGTACAAAGGGACGTCGCCACGCACAGTTACATAAAAAAAAAAAAACCTACTACGATGAATAGTATTTAATGACTCTCGCGTCTATTGGGGCCCAACCTCAACAATAAATTAATCTTATTTTAAACCATAACCATTCTTTTGTATCATACCGGGGTGTCGAGTGATGCAAATCACGGTCGGGCACATTACCAAGTTCGCAGCGTAGCCTTACAAAGTTAGTTTATATAAAGGTAAACACATTCAAAGCTATTTGTTATCGCATTAGAATAAGGTATTGTGTATGCATACATGTGGAGTGTTTTTGCGCCTGAATTTGAAAAATGATTTTTTCATTTCATAGGTTTGTTACAAGTAGAACATTCTGAGGGTCCATACCAGTGTACGCTTCAAAATGACATGTAATTGATAAATTAGTTGGTGGAGCAATTCGTTATTTGCGTTCGAGTAAGTTGTACATGTTGATCCATGAGTATAAGTACTGCTATCATGTTAATCATACGTGATTCATTTGGTTTATAAACGGGTCAGACTCCATCGACCTAATTTGCTAGGTTTTTTTGTTTATGTTACGTGTTAGAGGTGTGCGGGTTACTTTAAAAAAGTTGACAGGCCCTGAAGTATCAGCGTATTGCGGTTTGGTGTACTAGTGTATGAGTATAAGGATATACATTGGCGTCAATCTCGTACATGATCTATTTAATTAAATGGATTAGAACTTTTTCAATCCTAAACATGTTACTTTCATGTTTGAGTTCATGTCAAGTTTCTTGTGGACAATAATAATAAATATAGCATCCCAAAAAAAATAGAAAAGAGCATAATTAAAATAAACCAATCATACAAGATACCAAAATTTTATGTGGTTCGGCCTACCAAAGCGCAATATTCTACAAGCGGGACTGATTTAGAGAAAATTCACTATCAAAAGATGGAGTTTACAAAAATAAAAAATAAAAAAAAATTTACTCAAACCCAATGGTCCTAATATCACCAATAACTCACTTTTACACAAAAAAAGAATAAATATAATAAAAAAAAAAAATGGCTTGTTTTTCTACTCCCTGTTTTCCTAAGCTTGGACCCCTCTTTTCTAATTGTTCAAAGTCGGCAAAAAAAAGGCAAACTTCAAAACCGGTCTTGCAAAGAGCCCAAAGGGGTGCTCCTTCCACTCCATTTTGGAGCTCAATGAAAATCAGTCGCCCCAACTATAAAGCATCCAAGGACTATCAAGGAATAAAGGAAGTCAGCTCATTTTGCCAGTGTGGTGCAATGTGCCACGAGAATATGGCACTTTCAAATCTTAATTGCAGAAGATAAAGTATGTCAACAATTACAGTAAAAAAAGTTCCGCTCAGGAAATATTTTTGACATTGGTTAAAAGCCAAAATATGGTAAGTCAAAGAATCTCCTTCCAACATGAGAGAAGGAATAGGCGTTACCATTTGAACAAGTGAACAGCCAGAAGTGCCAGTGGGTTGCTTCACCCAAAGTTGAACAGCCAGAAGTGCAGTGGTTGCTTCACCCAAATTCAAATTAGAGGCTCAGAGTAGAAATTTTGAATTCAAATATTGACTTTATAGTTTATTTTTATTTAAATTAAATATTCTACGTATTTAGCTTTAATAATGAATTAAGCTACAGAGAAGCTAAGTTTGTTCACAAGAATTTAAGCTCACACATGAATAAAGTATTAAAATATTAATTAAATAATTTTACTGTTATTTATCTGCTTAAGTTTTGGAATTATTATGATTTAACAATGTCATCACTTTTTGGTTTAAAGAATATAAATAAAAAGAAAAAAATCATTGCCAAATTCGGAAAAACACTAGTAATAGCAGATAAATCTGATTTCAAATCTATAAATATGGGTGAATTATTTCACCCTATCATTGGAGATTGATGTCGGCGTTTTCCCCACACAGAGGGCACGTGACATTAAATGAGAGCCATGGATCTACGCATTGAGCATGGAAAAAGTGGTTGCACCCTTGGATCGTCCTCAATGAATCATTAGCCTCGTACTCGAGAAAACATATTGCACAAATGTCGTGACTAAGCAGTCGCCGGCTCTCCCCGAGCACAGTCTCCGGAGAAAGGTCTCCGTCATCAGAAACACTGATAAACGATGGGGGTGAAGAAGGTGGCGGAGGAATGGAGATAACATAATGGAGAATGAGTTGACAAATGAGAAGCCAGCATAACTTGGGAGTGATGATATATGCAACCCAAAGAATAATCAACAATCCTACTACTTTGGCTGTCGGGACTATGACAGCCTTTGCAGATCTTGAAATCCCTACAAAAGAGAAAATGAATTTTCAATCAAAAAAATGTACCAAGAATGTATACGTATTTGACACCAAGTGTAATGTAGAGAGTACAAACCAAAACAACAGAAAATAAAATAAAAATATATTGCGAATAGTTGTTAGAATTTCAATTAATTAAATATTTAAATCAACCACTTTCTGTCGCATAAATTTTTTAATGATGAGTTAAGTAATAGCTGTTTTTAAGAATAATTTTTAAAAGATAGATTTTGAAAACACTGTACATTTAGTACAGTAGTGTGTTTTTTGCATCAAAGAGAAACTGTTCACGAATGAACAAATCGAATCTTTATGCTGAATTCCAACACCATTTACAAAAACATATATACGATCGATCCAGAAGTAGTAAGAAATTACGCAGGTCATAATTAGATCCATTATTTTATATATTATGTTAATTAAAGTATATGTACTTATTTTACTTTAAAATGATAATTTGATTCGATTGTTAATTTTATTGTTTGATTTAACAAGATCTTTCCAAATATAGGGAAAATCCTAGCTTAATTGTAATGTGGTTTGGGAGTTTGATCTAAATGGAGTATATGATTTTTTCATAAGCCTGGGCTAATTGAACAATAAAATCAGTTTAGTTTATTAGACATTAAAAAAAAAATAAAAATAAAAAAAAATCTAAAAAATTTGATAATGGGGTCCATGAAAACACAAAGGAAAAGGGGGTTATTAAAACACCTTGTAGAAGCCCTCTAGGGTCTTTTGAATTTTTTTGATTTTATTTAATCAAAATTGGGGCTTATCTTTCATTGAGAGGTGAGCCTATTTTGATTTAAAAATCAAAAAAAAATTCTAGAGATCCTTTAATTAGGGACTTCTAGAATGGTGCATAAGTTTTCCTTAAAATAATTAAACATGCACTCCCTCGGCAAGCAAAAAAAACAAAAAAAATGCTATGTCGTTTAAAAAAGGTTGAACAGAATTCATTAATGTGCAACACATCACCAATCATATAATGGAATATGTGCTTACAATAAAAAAAATATTAAAAAATCAAATATAAAATATCTATGTTCAATTCTATTGGAAATATCATTATATCGAATTAGGGGGTGTACATGGCAATTATGGCTAGATGTTATTGCCTTCTAATCGCTAACCGGCACCCCACTCTTAGGGCGGTTTTTGGATTTTGGTAATTCATAACCATTACCCGCTTTAAGCGCTTAGGCGGTTATTGAATTTCTAATCACCACCGCGTATTATTCAGGAAGAGTGTTTCTCTATTCTCTTAAGGAGCTTCATTTTGGTTCTCTATCTCTTAAAGGAGCCCTTCATTTTCTCAGCTTTACCTACTTTTGCTTTCTTTCTTTTATTTTCATTTGCTAATTAGTCTTACAAGTGTGAGAACTGAGAGGAGGAAAATGAATGAAGAAAAAAAATATGGAAACTAAGTAAAGACGAAACTTCCTATATCCAATAATTGATGTCGTTTTTGTATATATATTTTGTTATTAATTATATATAACGATAGGTGGTTAAGATTGCTAACTCCCACACTGCTCGGCCTATGGAGATTTTTTGCAAGTCCCCACCGAAACAATTTATGCAGTTAGCGGTTAATAAATCATTCACCTATATATATTATATATAGTATTATTATATATTAATTATACCATCATCACCATCGCACCACTATCGGTATTCGTTGCTCATTGTTGTTACCACTAATGCGTTATCGCCAACTTGCCACCATCGTCGCCGGCTTCATTACCACTTTCTACTGCCTTTATAACCACACTTCACCACCATCTTAACCAAGTCATTGTCTTTATTACTATATATATTATAAAATTATAAAATTTTAATTTCTTGTTAACATGAATGTGTTGTTTTCTTATATGTAAGGTACCGCAATGACATTGAAATAATTTTCCTAAAACTAGGAAAAAAGAAACAAGGAAAAAAGAAAAGAGAGAGAGTAGGCATAGAAGAAAGCTTACGGTGTAGATCTGTCATGAGCCTATCCTTGCTTGAGCTGAGAAAGCAAGAGAGTGATCAGAAATTGTGCTGTCCCCTTGACGTACGATGAAAGTTAACACTAGGGTTTTGGAGTACTAGCTAGGGCTTCCGGCCCCCTCCTCCTCCTCTCTTCTTTCTCTTATAATAGGTTCTTTAAATAAGGAAATTGAATCACCATGATTTTCCAAAAAGAGAATGGTTCTTTGATGTTTAAGGGCCTTTTTTCTTTTGAATAAAAAAAAAAAAAAAAAGACGACGGGGCCTTTTTCTTTTGTTAATTTCTAGTTTCTTATTACTTTGAGACTTCTCTAATGAAGAAAAGTGAGTCGCTATTGTTACTCGTAGAATAGAATATTAGAAAAAGAATTCAATTTGTACAAAAGAATTGGATGGAAACTTATGTTGCTTGAAATATGAATGTTGAGAATTGTGTACAAATGAAACAAGTCTGCTCTACAAAATGTTCCCCAAAACTTTTTTAAAAATACCTCTATAATTCTCCCAAAATCTGATTTTTTTTTTAAAAAAATTTCGTCATTCCTCTTTTAAAATCCTAGTTCTACCCCCGTCTCCGTGATTTTGTTTCTTCAATAGTACTCTGAATTTCCTAATTTATTTGTCCCAAAAGAGAGACATTTATTATTTTTTTTATAAAGTTGACATATTTATAATACAGTATGGCAAGCTAGAGTGTCACATTTATAATTCAAAACACGTGACACTTATAGCTTGTGCCCTGCTCACAGGCACAAAACATAAACCAAAACTTTATTGACATACAACAACCAATATCTCTATATAACTCGAACAAATTATATACAATGCTAACACAACAGTTTATGATGATCATACAGACGACAATGACAACGATGTAGACGACATCGACGAGGATGGTGAAGGAGTAACCAGAGCCGACCCATCAGGCGAATTACGGCAGAGAGGGCATGTCCCATTCAGTTTTAGCCACTCGTCTATGCAATCAGCATGGAAATAGTGATTGCACTCCGGTATAGTCCTCAGTTCTTCCTTAGGCTGATATTCAGACAAGCATATGGGGCAAATGTTGTCTGTGGGTTTGGGTAATCGCCCGCTCTCACCAAGCAGTGTCTTTGGGTATGATTGTATCGTCGGCCCGTCGAGACCCACGGCAAAGATGCTCCGTTGCGGCGAGATTATGCGGGTGAGTTGTGTGTTGGGGTACTGGCGTCTACGTCTATAAACCCTGATTCGGCCACAAAGGTAACATGAGAGCCCAATGATGCACAATAATCCCGGTATTCCCACGCCTATGACTATGCCGTACTTGGCACTCCTTGGAAGACCACCTAAAAGAGCAAACAATTACAATAAACTAATTGATCATAGATAAAAATATCATTAGCAAACAGTTAACCAATTTGTAAAAAAGTGAGAGGGCTATGAATCTAATAAAAGCTAATTGCATAATTAAGCACCAGTGCTTTATAACTAAACACAGCCAATGGTTTTACCTTTCCCGGCTTATATAAATAAACGCCAAAAATTATCAGCGATTTTTGTAAGCGCGAGTAAAAACAGCTTTTGTTGGCGTACGTTTATTTGGCCGCCAATAAAAAAACGATGATAATAGCTGCTTTTTTTTTTCTTTAATAGTGACCTTTACTTGGGGGCGAGACCAAGTTCAAAGATTAATTCATTAAGCCTTTAGCTCTAAACAATTACTTGTTTATTTTGTTGAAATTTTACAATACAATCTGAATTTTGTAATGAAATATTTTTTAAAAAATCTATAATTAGTATAAGCAATAATCTCCTCTTTATCATATATATGTTCCTACATACTAAATCAAGTAAGAACTATATCGATACCACATAATAAAAATGCACACATCACGTGACCACATAATGAAAATATCGATACCACATAATAAAAATGCACACATCACGTGACCACATAATGAAAATTGAAGAGAATGTTTTTTATAGAACACTAGAATGAATGCTTCTCCAATGTATGCCTTTTCATTAGAATTTGAACTTTGACTATCACCAAAGCAAGAGAAAATTTGAGAGCATTTTAAGATTAGTTCTACACTATATAAAGTTGATTTGTATAAATCTAAAGCATGGATTCATGTCAATGATCTTGAAAGGATTTTTTTACGTGTTAAAATATTAATTAAATAATTAAATTAATCGAGGTCATGATTGTTGTGAGTAACTTGTGAGTACTATGTCTTATATTGAGAAATCATAAAGAAAAATAATAGTTAATATATATAAGTAGACTCAAGCCCATTAGCTTAGGCTTTTAGACTAAAGTGGTGTCTAAATATGTATGTTAATGTACTCTTGAAAACTCCTAACCGTTTATCTCCTTAACAATTTGTATCATAGCCATTGTGAGTAATTTGTGAGTGTAAATAGTTAATACACATAAGTAGACCCAAGCTCATTAGCTTAAGCTTTTGAGCTCGTTTATCCCCTTAACAATGACTTCAGACTCTCGCTCTAGAATTAAGATACTAATTAAGGGACGGGTGGCCGGGGAGAGGAAAAGAAAGGCTCAGCAAAGAAAAAGGAGGAGAAAAAAAAAACAAATTAAAGAAAAAGAGAAAACGAGTTGTAGGGGTTGATTACTTGTTTCGTAGAGTCAAAGCACAGGAGGGCCCAAAGGATAATTTTAACGTTTGAAAGATGCAACAAGATGGTGGTTTTGAGGTCAACCTCCATGTTTGTTGAATCTCCCTTTCAACAGTGCCCGTCCAGTTAGAAACAGAGAGAATACCGACACCATTGCTTTGACTGCGGCACCATTAATTTCTGCGATTTTGACAGAATTAATATGTGGACTTTGATCATCGATCGCCTCCCATTCTCTATATGTCTCTTTCTGTGGTTAAGTCATAGGAAGTGTTGGACTTGTTCACGGTTGTTGAAGAAAACGATCTCCACCAAAACAAATGGAATCGTGCCGTGTGTGAAATGGTGCGCATGTTATTGTTGCGGAAAGAAAGCAATCTACCACCCAACCAAGTACAACCAAGGGGCGTGCTTATGGGATCTGAATCGTTATTAATATGAACAACAAATGTGAAAAAGTCTCTATAAGACATTTCATTTGTCTAAACGTGTGAGCGGGCGACTCAAAAATTCCTATTCAGACAAGTAAGTTTTATAAGAATTCTTTCATATTTGTTGTTCTGAATTTTTCATACATAAAATTTGTTCTTCGGTAAACCCTTGTTTGGACAAGGGCCCTGTTAGAAACTTTATTAATTGTTTGTCCGTTTATAGAAAATAAAAATTACATTTATGAAGATTACAAATTGCTGGTTTTCATGTTGTGGAAGTGTCCACTTGTTCATGGTTAATCATGAAGAAAGCGATCTTCCCCCCAAAACAATTCTAGAAATGTGGGACCTAGTAGTCAGTTTGACTATCATTAAACCTCTCTTATTCTTTTTCTAAAATCATTGCAAGAAGAAATGATGAACCAATAAAGAGGGAAAAAAACAGACAAGGCCCGTAAGTGGTATCTGTCTCTCTGTGTGGAATTGTTGCGAAGTGCTAGACCAACCGCCTAATTTTAAGGAATACTGATCTAAATATTTTAATTGTATAGCAGGATTTGAAGTCATAAATTCTGCTATAATGTATATTAAATTATAATTTAGTTCAATATATATATATATATATATATATATGAATTTTTANAATTAAATTAACATTCCTTAAAAAACAAATTTGAGTGAAACAATTAAAACGTACCAATAAAGCTGCTTGGAGCATTGGTAAAGCATCCATCCTCCAGGCTCATATCAGTGCGCTCACAGTCTCCACCACGTGGTACACAGTCAAAGCAACTCGGCTCATTCCAAGTCAACTGGACGGAATGTGACGATATTGCCGGAAGCAAACCAGTAAATATTGCTCTACACGACGCCGGCGGCGAAAAACTCTCACGGTTAACAGTCGGTGTCATCGAGACGTTAAACCCATCGCCGCTAAGGCAAGAAATCGGCCAAGACGAAGACATGTTTGCCACGTTGGACGAGCAGTTGAAGAGGGTGAAGTTCCTGTCTGCAGAAAAGTCATTCTGGAAAGGGGAGCCGGAGAGAGTGAAGTTTTGCAGGGTCCGGCGGATAAAGCAGTTGTCTGGGTCGGTTATATCGATTGTTTGCTCCGAGTAATCGATTTTTTGGACGACGAAGCCGCCGGATTGAGGGAGAGTGAGGATTGTTTGGCTCTGATTTGTGCATGAGAGATCGAATCCGGTGTAGCCGCAAGCTTTCGGTTGATGTTTGAATCTGAAAGGGAACTGAACGAGAGGGCCAGTGCCACAAAAGGAAGGTTCACAGAATATGATTGTTGATGCTATGTGAGGAGGGAAGAAGAAGAAGATGAAGAAGAAGAAATACTGTAAGGAAGCCATTTGTGGAGGTGGAAGCACCAAAATGTTCTGGATGTGGGCGATGGTATAATATCTATAAGTTTAAGTCCTCCAATGAAAAAGTGACAGCCATGTGAGTTGGAGGGTATAATAGGAACAACGTTTTCTATGTTTGTCCGGGCCGGCCTCGTGGCACACGAGTAATGGTGGAATAGTGGTTGTGAATGAGTGGGACCCTTATATACAGTCGTCAACGCTTATTAAGCATAGTAGAGGTTACATAACTAACATACTTCTGAAAAAAAAAGAAAAGAAGAAGATGAGATTTGACCAGTCATTGGACAATGATGGGCAGGTCGGTGGGTCGGTGTTCGAGGGGGGAATAAAAAAACTCGACACCATTTGTGTCAGGATTTTGTGGTGGATATCATCTGCCGACGAGAATATTATAACAAAAGAATTATTAATATCAATATATTTTAATTCAAGTTTAATAGTTTATGGGGCAGCTTCTTTTGAGATTTGACAACAATAGTTGTAACCCATTCGATGTAGAATCTAATTTCATGCTTTACATAGTGAGGAAATTAATATTAAATATATCTAAAAATTTATATAAATATGATTAAAATTATACTTAAAAGATTTGAGACATTTAAGAGTGTAACAATATAATATTGTAAATGTCAAGCCATAAATATTGAGACGTTAAAAGTGCATATGACAATAACTACTAGTCTAGTGATATGCATCACACCAATGTAATTACTATTTAAATGGACAAAAGATTACGCTATAGTCCGAGGACCCTACGTACTAATGGTGTCCCAAAATATACATTGACCTTACAAAGTAGGTGTGGTTTCATCTAAAGATTATAGTTAATCTTCCTTACTTACTAAGAACTTTTCACCGCGCGACTTGTATCCAAAGAAGACGGGATGGGAATAGGTGTTTGGACAAGTCGAATAGATTTTTTAATTTTTATTTATTTATTTTTTCTTTCTGTTTTGTCATCTAATTTGAAAATTTTAGTTCCGCCATGCGCATCTACACTCAGACAAACACCCTATATATATATATATTTATATTAAAAAAGACAGAAATTAGCTACAAACTGGTTTGTAGCAATTAGTTACAAACCAGTCTCAATAAAAGACATGTGTCCTTTAGCATGTGAGAAGCACAAATTTTTTTAAAACATGTTGCTCTCACATGCTTTTTTAATAACAGTTAATAAAAAACATGTCTTCTCACATGCTAAGGGACACATGTCATTTTTATAGACTGATTTGTAGCAAAACCAGTTTGTAGCTAATTTTCTTCCTTGAAAAAAAGAAAACTAAAGACCAATCTGCAATGTTTCCCTACGTGCGTTCCTAGCAAAAGCAATTTGATGTAACAATGAAACTTAACGTACCATTGGTTGGAACATTAAAGCATCCAACATCCAGGGTCGTAAGATTCTTAAGGGCACAGTTTCCACCGCGAGCTACACATCCTCCACAACCGGGCGTAACCCAAGTCAACTGAACTAACCCGTACCGTAGCATGAGAAACAAATCCGTCAACGCTGCTGAGGCAATGTTTCGACATGTCGCCGGCGGTGGCGAAACCTCAGCGTAATAAGTATCTGTGACAAACACCAGATTGTCATAGCTGCTAAGGCAACCTATTGGCACATACCCATACCCATTCATATTCTGTACGCCGGAAGAGCAGTTGAAGAAGGTCATATTCTCCTGCAAGTCAATCTGGAAAGGAGAAACCGAAGCGGTGAAGTTCTGCATGAACCGTCCGGGAAAGCAGTGGTCTGGGTCGCTTATATATATTGATTGTTCCGAGTAGTCGATGCGTCGGACAACGAAGTCGCCGGAATTCGGGAAAGTGAGGATTGTCTGGTTTTTGTTGTTGCATGAGAGATTGAATCCCGGATAGCCGCACGATCGGTCTTGCAAGCCTTGCAGTCGGAAAGGAAACTTAACGGGCAGCTTTTGGCTGCCATCACAAGATGAAGTTTCACAAATTATGGCTGTTGATGCTTTGTGAGGAAGGAAGAAGAAGAGGAGGAGGAAGACGAAGACTTGGAATTGGAAGGAAGCCATATATGATATATGCAAGTCGAAGCCAAAAAAGAAAAAACTTATGGTCGAGACAGGGGATAGGCATGAGTTTGGTTAATAAGCAATGTGGGATAGGGACTCTTCAAAGTCAAAAGAGCGTACATACTTTCTTTAAGCAAAATTCCTCCAATTACATCGTGACAGCCATATTGTGAATGAAGGAATAATTTTATTTTTAATTAAATTATTCATATTTTATCACCTAAGTAATTTACTATTAGCTTTAATTTTTCTTTTAATTCATTAACACCTAAATTATTCATTATAACTCAATTAATTATATTTGAAAAAAAAAAGAACTATTTATTTTAAAATAGATAGACTTTTCTTCCTAATTGAATTTGAAAAATTTATTTTAATTCAGTTTAAAAAATTTCTTAATTTGTAAGAATTACATGTTTTTTTAATATATAAATAAGTAAAGAAGACGTACGTGGACTGTATAGTTATCTCTAAAAAAATCCAAAAGAATTCAACACTTGTGACGTACGTATAAATGGAACAGCTTTGGTACTACGCCTAGTTCAATGGACCCAGACAAAGAATTCAACAACTTGTGACGTACGTATTAATAGAATATTGACCAAGTCGAAGGGGAAGGAGAAGTAAAATCTACGTCTAGAAAAAAAAAGCCAATTGTTTCTTGCTTCAATTAATTGCTCACTCGTTCAAACTGCTTGACTGTCCATCAGAAAATTGCAAATTTTTTAGAGCATTAATTATTTCACAGAAATTTCGGATTTTGACTTCATATAGTGCTTGGAAAACAAAACAAAAAAACAAAAGTGCAAAGAAATTAAGGAGCAAAAAGACCCTTATACTTTTAAAATACATAGACTTTGAACAAGTCTTTCCTACTCCAATTAAAAAAAAGCAAAGATTTTTTTCGAAAAAGATAAACGAATAAATCATAGCATGAGGAGCACCAGATTGGATCCCATTAATTAGTTATTTGAATACTAGCTAATTGAGAGAAGATTTCGATAACGACCATCTAACGGAAGAAGACGAGCCCATAAGTGGGGTCTGTGTCTCTCAGTTCAAGTTAATATAAAGTGCTAGATCGATCTAACGGAATGGATCCAAATTTACGATGAGACAAATTATTAAAATAGTAATTACATAATTAAATAAATTATTTTTACCAATTTAAACAACATAAATAATAATTTAACATATTATCACAATTAAAGATTCTAACTCTATGTTTCCCTACGTTTCTAGCAAAAGCAATTTGATAAAAAAGAATATTCGTATCTCCCTCAATAACTAAAGAATTATTAATATCAATACATTTTAATTCAGTTTAATAGTTTATGGGTAGCTACTTTTGAGATTTGACAACAATAATCACAATCCATTTGATCACATATTTAACGTATAAGAAAAAAAGAAAAAGACTTTTATCAAATGGACAAAAGATTACGCCACAGCCTGGGGACCCTACTAATTAATTAATGGTATCCCATAATATTAAACCTTATAGTTAATCTTCCTTACTTTACTAAGAACTTTTCACCACGCGACTTATATCCAAAGAAGACGGGATGGGAATAGGTGTTTGGACGATTCTAGTAGTTTTTTTTTTTAATATTATTATTTATTTTCTTTCTGTTTTGTCATCTTACCTGGAAATTTTAGTTTAAAAAAAGACAAAACAAAGACCAATCCGCTATGTTTGGCTACATACGTTCCTAGCAAAAGCAATTTGATGAAACAATGAAACGTACGTACCATTGGTTGGATTCTTACGGGCGCAGTCTCCACCGCGAGCTTCACATCCTCCGCAACCGGACGTATACCAAGCCAACTGAACTATCCGTAGGGGGGGAAACAAATCCGTCGACATCGCTCGACATGTCGCCGGCGGTGGCGAAGCCTCAGGGTAATCAGTCGGTACGATCCAGACCAAATAGTCATCGCCGCTAAGGAAATCTATTGGCCCAAACCCATGCATCATCGTCGTGTTGGAAGAGCAGTTGAAGAAGGTTAAATTCACAGAGGAGATGAACTGGAAAGGAGAGACGGAAGCTGTGAAGTTTTGCATGAACCGTCTGGGAAAGAAGTGGAGTGGGTCGCTGATATATATTGATTGGTACACGTAGTCGATGAGTTTGACAACGAAGTACTCGCCGGAATTCGGGAAACTGAGGATTGTCTGGTTTTTGTTGTCGCATGAGAGATCGAATCCCGGGCAGCCGCACGATCGGTCTTGATCAGAGCCTTGCAGCCGGAAAGGGAACTGAACAGGCAGGTATTGGCTGCCAAGCGTGCCATCACAAGATGGAGTTTCACAATTTATGGCTGTTGATGCTTTGAGAGGAAGGAAGAAGAGGAGGAGGGGGAGGAGGAAGAAGACTTGGAATTGGAAGGAAGCCATATATGATATATGCAAGTCGAAGCAAGAAAAAAAAAATTATGCTCAAGGCGGGGGATCGGCATGAGTTTGTTTAATAAGCAATGTGGGATTGGGACTCTTCAAAGGTCAAAAGAGCGTACATACTTTCTTTGAGCAAAATTCCTCCCATTACATCGAGACAGCCATATTGTGAATGAGGGAGTAATTTTATTTTTAATTAAATTATTCATATTTTATCACCTAAGTATTCTACAATTAGCTTTAATTTTTCTTTTAATTCATTAACACCTAAATTATTCATTATAACTCAATTAATTATATCTGGAAAAAAAAGAACTATTTATCTTAAAACGGATAGAGTTTTTTTTCGAACTGAATTTAAGGAATTTATTTTAATTCAGTATATAAAATTATCATATATATATATATTCCTTAATTTGTGAGAATTAAATGATTTTTTTAATATAATTTTATCTTATATTTAACAAATAAAATGCTAATACGCTCTCAAACAGAAAAACCCCTTCCCCCTGCTACGAGCTAGGGAGGAGCATTATTCCCTCATCTTCTCTTTGTCATCCACGTACCCTCTTTCCATCTTTATTGGTTGTTCTCTTTCACCCTCTAGCTTCAATCCGAGCAGGGGTACCACACATGCCTCCTTGTCGCGAATGAGCTATACGCGCTACTGCTAGCTACCATGGGTCTTTTATAATATATCTATAGTTAACTGGCTATTTCCAAAAGCCCTTTTGATTTTTTAAATTTCTTAAATCTAGATATGGGATTCAACAAAATCCAATTCGGTTGAGCTTCGGACTCACCATTCGGGAAAGAGATCCTGCAACTATTGTATACGTATTCCAGTTAGTCTATCCAATTCCTTTAAAAGCTAGTCAGAAGTTAAATTATAAAGTTCTCTTGTTAGTACTCCCGATAAAAATTTTCATCATGCGTTGCAACCACCAGCTTCATTGGCTACATTTATGCTCATCTTTCACTTTCAAAGTCTCTTATGAAGTAGTAAGGTACTAGTTGTTTGTCTAGATTTTTTTTTTTTATTATTATTTGTTTATATTTGGTTTTGTTTTTTCCTGGTTTTTGTTGCTGTAATATTTGTTGCCTGTAGTTCGTTTCCTATGTTGTGCTTAAAAAATGAAAAAAAAGAAAGAAATTAAGAAGACGTACGTGGACTGTATAGTTATCTCTAAAAAATTCCAAAAGAATTCAACACTTATTAATAGAATATTGACCAAGTCGAAGGGGAAGGAGAAGTAAAATCTACGTCTAGAAAAAAAAGCCAATTGTTTCTTGCTTCAATTAATTGCTCACTCGTTCAAACTGCTTGACTGTCCATCAGAAAATTGCAAATTTTTTTATTTCACAGAAAATTCGGATTTGACTTCATATAGTGCTTGGAAAACAAAACAAAACGAAAGTGCAAAGAAAGGAGCAAAAAGACCCTTATTCTTTTAAAATACATAGAGTTTGAACAAGTCTTTCCTACTCCAATTTAAAAAGCAAAGATTTTTTTGGGAAAAAGACAAACGAATAAATCATAGCATGAAAAGCACCAGATTAGATCCCATTAATTAGTTATTCGAATGCTAGTTAATTGATAGAAGATTTTGATAACGACGGTCTACTAGAGCAGACAGCATTATGCAAACAATTAAAAGTTTATTTGAATAAGTGAATCTCTGCTATTCCCTTGCCGGCCGTTGGATCATCAAGAAATATTAAACCAAACAAGGTAATGTTATAGTTAATTTTCCTTTGAGTTGCCTTTCTAACAGTTTTTTTTTTTTTTTTTTTACCACGACTTATATCCAAAAGAAGACGAGCCCATAAGTGGTCTCTGTCTCTCCATTCAAGTTAATATAAAGTGCTAGATCGATCTAACGAAATGGAGCCAAATTTCAGCTACGATGAGACAAATTATTAAAATAGTAATTAAATAATTAATAAATTATTTTTACCAATTTAAACAAGATAAATAATAATATAACATATTATCACAATAAAGATTCTAAGTTCTAACTCTATGTTTCCCTACGTTTCTAGCAAAAGCAATTTGATAAAAAGGTAATACTATTCTATATATTTATTTTATACTCGTATATATATATATATGATCTATTTTAAGTAGTTTTCTTTTATTTTCTCTGTTCTATTTAAAATTGATTGTATCCATTTATAGTCATGATTTAAAGTAATTATTTATTATTTAGAAATTTTAAAAGAGAACGTACCATTGCTGCTTGGAGAGGGTTGAAAGCATCCGACATCCAAACTGGTGGCACTCTTGCGCGCACAGTATCCATCGCCGGCAACACATTCACCACAACTGGGCTTACCCCAAGTCAACTGCACAAACGGCGACCCCGACGGCGACACAGGAAGCAAACCCACCCATATTACCTGACACGACGGCGGCGGTGTCTTCATAATCTCACCGTAGACACTCAATGCGACCCAGATGTTATAGCCGTCGCCGCTAACGCAAGTAATATCCCACACATACCTAAACATCATCGTCTCGTTGGCGGAGCAGTTGAAGAAGGTGAAGTTTCCGACATCTGCGAACTGGAAAGGGGAGCCGGTGAGAGTAAAGTTTTGCAGGAAGCGTCTGGCAAAGCAGCGGTCTGGGTCGTCGATATATATTAACTGATCGTAGTAGTCGATGTGTTCTACAAAGAAGTCGCCGGAATAAGGGAGGGTGAGGATTGTCTTGCTTTGGTTGTTGCATGAGAGGTCAAATCCCGGATAGCCGCACGATTGGGCGGATTGCGTGCCTTTCAGTCGGTAAGGGAACTTGACGGCCGGTATGTTTTCGCTGCCACCGCAAGACGAAGTTTCGCAAATTATGGCGCTTGATGTTATGTGAGGAAGGAAGAAGAAGAAGAAGGTGAAGATGGTGGAGAAGAACACTTGGAAGGAGGCCATTTGTGTGTACGTGGAAGCTACAAAATGTTCTGGGTGCGAGGGATTGGCAGATATAGAGCCTGCACTTTCCTCTAATTATAACATGACAGCGGGAATAATTATATTTTGAAGAAACTTTGTATAGTCCCATATAAACTTTTAGTATATATATATATTTTTTTTTTGAGTAAAAATCTGTCAAATTCCATTAATAATAAATCATGAGTATAAAGCTCTTACAATAGAAGTTTAAACCGCAGATTAAACATAACACAAACGCTATGAAATTACACGGCCATAGACTGGACAAAAGCATCTAACAATTAAAGAACTGTCTATGACTACAACCACCACTAACCCAAGAACAACTCCAGAAAAGGAGCAGATCTACTCAGCAGACTAGATCTAAGGTTAGATCGGGACATGATTAGCCCGAAACGCACTCCTTTATTTCAGGCCGTGAGAATTATTCTCTCACACCCAAATCTACACTCCTCGACCCTAAAGGGCAGGAGACACACACTCCTCAACCCTAAAGGGCAGGAGACACACACATCCTTGATCCAAAACCCAGGACGACAGACAAAATACAAAAAAATTAAAGTAAACAGAAAATAAATGCAAAAAAATAAATCCACAAAACAGATCTACCGACTGAAGACGGAGCGAAGGGTGGTGCCGACGTGACAAGAGGAGGTGGAGACCGGCCACCACGTGGTGGAAGGGGAGTCGATAAAGTTGCTTGTGGAGAGATATATAAGCCTCCAAAGAGGAGGAAAGACCACCAAAAGAGCGGTAGCTGCCTACGAGAGGCAAGAAGAGAAGGGGAGAGGAGGAAGGGGGGAGGGGTGGAGGAGGGAGCGAAATTCCTCCTCCGCCCAAAACATCGGGAGCGTCTAAGTTTTCTGAGAGAGAGAGGAGAGGAGAGGGAGACGGCTAGGGTTAATATTAACTTTTAGTATTTTTGATATTGTCTCTTTAATTTTTTAAAATTTTTAAAATTTTGGTATGCTGAATTTTTAATGTCTATTACTTAATTTTATTCTGTCATGATTCACCATTCCATTTTTAAAAGAAAAAAATTGAAAGAAATTTTATAAAGATTTAGATGTTGATTAAAATTTAATGAAATTTGTAAAACTATTAATCTTTCGAATTTCTTTTTTATAAGTTTTTTTTTAAAAAAATATATAAGTATTTAAATTTTTTTAACATAATTTAACAGTAAATCTAGGATATGAGGATAGGCAAATAGATAGATTAAATAAAGCTACATGGGATAGGACTCTCAGCAGTCAAAAGAGCCTGTACTTTCCTCCAATAAAGTTAAATCTTTAAAATACTTATGTCTTTTTTATTTTTTTCTTAATTTTTAATTATTAAATTAATGTATGTTTATAATTTTATAAATATTTTAAGAGTAATTTAAAAATTCTACTTATCAATTTGAACAGAAAAATTAATATTATAAATTTATGAAAGATCATAATCTTAAAATTAATATATTTTAAAGTTTAAAATAATGATTATAAAAAATAATAAAAAATTAAAAGTTGATAAGTAAATTCTTCCTAAAAATCTAAAATACCTGATGGTAGAAACTGGAAACATAGTCAAGGGTTGCATGTAAAGTATAAATAGAAATTTAACACGTCTAGAAGATGGCCAAACTGTTTGTCTTATGACTCTTACATTTCATCCAATTTCTGTGGTGACGTATGGCAAAGACCGGACTGCAATATTTTTGGACTTTGAATTTTTCAAAAAATATATATATATATATATAATATATAATATATATTATATCTTTTTATATTACATTAATTATTTTTTAACAACTTATTTTACCTTTTATATTACATCAAATACTTTTTATTTACCATTCAAATAAATACTCACTAAAAATAAATTTTATTTTTATTTTTTTTAAAATATTTATAATATTTTTTATATTTTATATCACATCAAAATTTGACAATTTTTTATCTCCAATCAAACCCTTTGCCTAACGCCCCAGTTTCTTACCTGATGAACACCCATTCAAAGTTCAAACTGCTGAATTGACTGTTCTATCAGAAAATTGCAAAAGTTTTAGAGCAATAAGACGGTATACTTTAAAACCCATAGTTTGAAAGAAGTCTCTTCAATTCCTACCCATTTAAAAATCAAAATATTAGATTTGTTTGTTAATACTTTTTTTTTTCTTTTTTTTTTTTTTTTTTTTTTTAAAAAAATATCAAAACAGTTTTAATGTTTTGTAAATATTTTATGTTTTAAGTTGTTTGGTGATTTTTTTTTTTAAAAAAAAAAATGTAAAAAACAAAATTATTTAACAAACAAAGCTTCCTGAATTTGATTAGGAACTTCAAAAGAAAAAGGGAATGTACCAACACTTACTTATAATTTAACAACTTTATGGATTGATCAGAGATATTTTAGGCTTCCATTTGGTTCTAAACTATTCCAAAAGATAATTCAATGTTGACACGTTCCTAAGTTCAATAATTCTTCTTTTATTTATTTTATTTTATTTATTTATTTTTGTCTTCCTCCATCAAGCCACCCCTCCTCGGGTGCATTAATGCTGGTTTTTGTCCTTTAAAGCACTAAAAAATCATGCTAAATATCCAATTGGATGTACCATGTGTCGACAAGTGTCCAGATCGGTTTGGTTTGGTATGGTATGGGAATCAAACCAAACCACTTGCAATCCATTGGATATATCACCAATAAAGCCCACATATTAGGGTTGATTCCATAAGGTGGTTATGGTTAATTTTCCTTGAGCTACTACAGATATTTTCTGGAATTTCCAGTCTAAATTCCATGCTATCGGGCAGAGAATAAGAGAGGGGGTTTGGGATCCGAGTCACTCTGGCAGGGGCGGACCCAGGATTTGGGGTGAAGGGGGACGAAATTTTTTTAAAAATATGAAATTTTTGATAAAATTTTGGGGGGACATTCGTCCCCCCATTGATGGACGTGGGTTTGCCCCTGGACTCGGGTAAGTGAGTCCTACACCTCGGATTGCTCAAAAGATTTGAACTTTGCACCTTTTCTCATTTTTTTTTTGCTTGAATCACACAGAATTTGACCAAAAAAATTTAGAAGATGACAATTTTTTTAATGATTCACGAATTTGAAACAAATTCAACATAAAATTAATAGATTATGGTTAAAGAGTTTGATTTGTTTAATTAAATAATCTAGGTTATAATTGACCTATATAGTTTTATATCCATACCTCGACACGTAAACACAATTGCCACCCCTACCTAATGTCATTATTCTTTAAAAGGCATAGAGGGATTCATCTTCTTGAAATTTTATGATCGAATTTTAAATTTTTTTAAAGAATTCAAGCAAGAAATGAGAGAGAGGGGAAAGTGTGGGTTTTGGGGTTTAGCCTTGCCGTCCAAAATCCTGCTCAGACACCCCGAGCCCGAGGCCGACACCTCCCTCTTTCCTGGTTCGACATAGAGTCTAACTGGGCCTAGCTTTTTGGTTTTGGCAATATTTGATTATGTACCCATGGAGGCCCATCCCGGCATTGTGGGCTTTGATGTGGATACGTTCGTAAGCCCTATTATGAAAGCCATATCACATTCCTTTTTTTAACTCTTTTTGTAGTGACAAAATTGAGCGGGCTTTGTTAAGTGGATGAGAAGTTGCTTGAATATTATGTAATATTATATTTTTATTAATAAGTGCTATTAAGAGTATTATAATTTTTATTATTAATTCATGATAAACTAACGTTTTCACATAAAACTTATAAAGTTAAATACTAAATAATTAAATTTAATTATCAAATTTTGTTACTTAATTTTTTACTCATAGCATATCAGTGATGTGAACTACCATATAAATTTATAAAATGATTAGTATAAACACGTTAAAGAAATCATTTTCCTTTATTCATATATGGACTATCAAGAACTTTGTTTGTTAATAGTTTCTCATCATCTATTTTCCAAAAAAAAAAAAAAAACTACAAAATATAAAACACTTAAAACTATTTTTACCTTTATATCACATTATATTACTTAAAAAAAAAATACACACCATCTAAAAAATATTAACAAACGGTGTCTTCTGTTTGATAATACTTTTTTTTTTTTAAAGAAAAAACACATTAACAAAAAAAAAATTACAAAACAATAAAAACTACTTTCACCTTTATATCATACTAAAACAAACATTTTTACAGGCATACTCAAAAAAATGAACCAAATAGAGTAATTAAAAGAACTACTCAACTCATGTTAAGCTTGTTTCTCAAAGAGTAAAAGCTACCTAAATCAAATCAATTTTTTTTTTGTTCTTTTCTACATAATATTTTGAATTGAATAGTGAATTATTCGAAAAAAAGCATTCATTAGATTCATTTTAGACGTAGATCGGATCGAATTCAATTTTTTTTTTTTTTTTTTTTTTATAAGTGACCTCAAGTTTATTGAAAAATGGAAAATATCTACCTGTATTTTACTAAAAAGTGTACAAGAGGACCGGATTCATTTTTATGACCCTAAAAGGTAAATATCTACCTGTATATTACTAATCTTACACTTTTCTCAGAAAAAAGGAAGATCGTGTAACATATGGAGGAAGGTCGTGTAACATATGGAGGGACGGATAATTACACATATAAAATAACAAAAAAAAAAAAAAAAGGAAGAAGAAGAACGAAAGAGCACGTTAAACATAAAACACACGGCAATCCAAAAATCTAACATTTGGAGGGAACATATCACGCAAGGTTCACAAGGGGAGTTGATCTGGCGGGAAAATGTCCCAATAGTCCTTGCCACATATAAAACCCTAACTCTCCAATCTCAGCACGCAAAACCTCTCTCTCTCTGTTTCGTCGAAACCCATTTCGTCTCTTCCAATCTCATCGATCTCTGTGTTCCCTAGAAATGTCTCAGGTACCTTTTTTCGAAATTCCCCTTTCCTTTTTTTTTGTTGTCGAATCTAGGGTTTCATTTTCTAGGGCACCCAAAAAGCTCTCATTTTTTGACTATCGATAAGTTTTGTAGATAGAGTCGGGTTTCATTTTCTAGGACACCCAAAAGGTTCTCATTTTTCGACGATTTCTCTCACTGGTATTAAACTTTGTGGTTTGTTTCAGTGAAATCTCAGGTACGGAGCGTCCCAATTGGTCCCCAACTTGGTGAAGAAAATGGCGGATGTGTTTGACGATGAAGCTGAGCAGACCGTGTCGATCGACGAGTACCTTAAAGGCGTTGAAGAGCAAGAGCTGGTCTGCTTCTTTCTCACACATAATCTAAGTTTTTCTTTGTGATATTTAGTGGTAGGGTTTATAGCCTTTTAGTTGCTATGATAACTAAGGAAAAGATGTTAATTTGGGATTCTGAGTTATATGTTATGTTTGTGGTTTTAGGGTTGCGTTGAATTTCCGATGGATAAATTGTGCTATAATAGATTTATGTATAACGAAGAGTTAAGTGCTCCTTTTGTTATACTAATAGAAACGTTATATAATTCAAACTATTTCTGAGGGAGGGTTGTGGATTCGGAATTTAAGGACCTTTAATAGGGCATTTTTAGGGAAGTAGTTGTGGCGTTATGCGCATGAGAGAGAAGCGTGGTGGATGCTAAATTTGGTAGTATGGGGGTGGGTGGTGTTCTCTTGCTCCCACTGGACCGCACGGGGTGGGGTTACGGAAGACTATTAGAAGGGGGTAAAGCTTGTTCTGTAGACATGCCATATTTGAGTTGGAAGATGGGTCCAAGATCAGATTCTGGAATAATGTGTGGTGTGGTGAGTTGCCTCTCAAAGAAGCCTTCCCAGTCTTATATGGCCTTGCTCGTGAGAAGGATGCGTTTGTTGCAGATCTTATGGACTACTCTAGTGGCTCTCTTCAATGGGAGATTAGCTTTATTTGCGTGGCTCATGATTGGGAGTTGGACACTATTTCCTCTTTCTTCACTCTTTTATATTCTCCTCGTGAGAGAAGGGAAGGGGTTGACATGCTATAGTGGATCCTCTCTTGCAAGGGGAAGTTTGATGTTAGATCTTTCTACAGTATTCTAGCGTTCAATGATGTTTAACCTTTTCCTTGGAAGAGTATTTGGAGGACTAAGGCGCTTGTTGAAAGTGCCTTTCTTTGCTTGGTCAGCAGTTCTTGAAAAGATTCTTACCCTAAACAATCTTAGAAAGAGATATGTCATCGTGATTGATAGATGTTATATGTGCAAAAGGCATGGGGGTTTGTAGATCATCTTCTTCTTCATTGTGAGATTACCTGTGCTTTATGAAATACCATTTTCAGTTGTTTTGGGTTATCTTGGGTTATGCCTTTTCGGATGGTTGATTTGTTCGCTTGCTGGTGGACTGGGAGTCGCTCCCAACGTGCTGTTGTATGGAAGATAGTGCTTCCTTGCTTCATGTGGTGCCTTTGGAGGGAGCAGAATGATAGATTTTTGGAGGATCAAGAAAGGACGCTAAAGGAGCTCAAGTCTTTTTTTTTTTTTATTCTCTTTTTTCTTGGACTGTTGCTTATTTAGCTCTCTTAGCGATTAGCTATTTGGAGTTTTTTGTTAATTTTTCTTCGCCTACTTAGGTAGTCATTTTGTAAATGGTTATGGAGGTTTGCTATATAAAAGGAAGCGTTTTGGCGGTTGGTAGTGGTAGCAAAATATGGTAGTTTGAATGGAGGTTGGTGTTCTAAGGAAGTGGAGGGGCCGTTTGGTGTTGGAGTGTGGAAACATTCGGAGGGGATGGAGTGTGTTTTCGAGGTATCTTTCTTTTGATGTTGGAGATGGTTCCCTTATTAGCTTCTGGCATGATGTTTGGTGTGGTACTTAATCTCTGAAGGATGTTTGTTCGGAGTTATTTTGCATTGCTCGGTGTAAGGAGGCGAGGGTATTGGATAATATGGAGATTTCCAATGGGGTTGTGCTTTGGAATGTGCCTTTTTCACGAGCTGTTCAAGATTGGGAGGTTGAGGTGGTGCTTTCATTTTTTGGCTTGTATTCCTCCAGACGGCGACAAGGGGGGGAGGATTGGTATTCGGTGGATTCACTCAAAACGAAAGATGTTTGAGGTGCGTTCGTTTTTCCATGAGCTATCTACTTCGGGGGCCTCTTCCTTTACTTGGAGGAGTATCTGGAAAGTTAAAGTTCCTATGCGAGTGAGTTTCTTTGTGTGGACGGCAGCTCTTGGTAAGATCTTGACAGTGGATAATCTGCGTAAGAGAGGAGTCTTAGTGGGTGGGGTGGTGCTGCATGTGTAAGCGGAGTGGCAAATCTATAGATCATCTTCTTTTGCATTGTGATGTGGCACGAGATTTGTGGAGTGCCATTTTTTCACTTTTTGGCGTTACTTGGATAATGCCTGAGACGGTGCTAGATATGTTAGTTTGTTGGAGAGGTCAGATGAGAAATCGGTATGTTCTTCCTATGTGGCGAATAGCCTCGCTGTGTGTCATGTGGATCGTTTGGAGAGAGCGGAATGCCAGATGCTTTGAAAATTCTGGGAAGTCGAAGATCGAGCTTTTAAATTTTATGCTTCACTCTCTCTTTGTTTGGACTGGGACATTTCATATTTCTCTTTTGTCTAGTTTTTCGCATTTTGCAGATTTTTGTATTTCTTTTTGCCTTTAGTGAGGCTTTTCCTTGTATACTTCCTGTGTACTAGGGTTGCGCCCCTTGCGCCTTTATATGATATGATATGAATTATTTATCAAAAAAATTTTGTATACTTACTGTGTACCAAGGTTACGCTTTTGCGCTTTTAATTATATTTTTTTCTTACTTATTAAAAAAAAATTATTAGGTAGTTTTTGGTTAGCGGTTTCAAATGTTGGTGAATTTAGTAATCTCTATAAATTATGTAGCCCGTTAGCATGGTGCTCATTTTTGAAAGGTAGTTTGTTAAGTTAATATGTGGACTGAACACTTAAAAGACTGGAAAATTAGTTATTTGGATGATGTTATTGGCAATCACATATTTCCTCTTTGTTTACATCATTTATTCTTGGTGCCGAAGCTTTTCCAATGGCTAATTTAGTTACTGTTTGGTTATGTGGTAATCAATTGTTTTGCCTCCCAGCAGAATGGAAGGTAGGTGTTGCTTCTGGAATCAATACAAGTACTTGAAAAGCTAAGCTAACTGAACAATGTTTTTGCCTCTTAATTCAAGTTTCATAATTGCTCAACTATTTTGCTTCATCAACAATGGATTGTTACATGTCAGGTGGCTTTGGCTGGAATTATACTTGGTTGGAGCTCACTTTTTTCCCCTTTAGCTTACAATTTTTTTTCTTCTATACCTTTTATTGGATATTTCTTTTCACTATTTTCCCCCTTTTTTCTGATTCAGCCTCTTTGTTTTGAACGTCGATTGCTTGGATACCTTCACATAATAAAAAATTCTGTTAGACACATGCATCTCAATTGGGCTTTTGAAGTAGATTTTGTTTCTGATCCGTACTATTCCTGAATGTTTAACTCAGTTTAGTTCATTAAAGGTAAACCTACAAAATCATAAGCTATGTTTGTTAACGTGTTTTAAAGGTGTCTTTTGCTTTTTGGTTTGAAAAAAGTGTTCTGATGTAATATAAAGGTGAAAACTATTTTTCTCTTTTTAAGAGTGTTTGGTGTTTTGGGTTGTTTATTAATATTTTTATTTCAAGAACATAAAACAAAATTTTTAATAAACAGAGCCATACTGGGCCTCAAGTTTTCTTGTAAGCCCAAGTTATATTTCATCTCCTATCTTCCGTCCCAACTACCCCTCTCCCATATATTGTAAAAGATTGATGTTATTTATATATTCCACTTATACATCTTTTGGGTTAAACGATTTTCTATTTCATTATTTTTGACTTATAGGAAGCGGACTTGGTTTTGGGGGGTGATGAGGGCAAGGAATGTACTTATACTAATGGTTATATGAAGAGGCAGGCAATTTTTTCATGCCTGACTTGCACCCCAGATGGAAATGCTGGAGTTTGCACAGCTTGCTCCTTGTCTTGCCATGATGGCCATGAGGTATTCTTACTCCAATAGCTAATAGGTCTAAGGACTGTTTAGTTACGTAATTTGTTTTCCCAAATGAATTGTGCCTGTGTTTTTTTTGTTGTGAATGAGAGTATAATGCTATAATGGCCAAGCAAAATGATTTGTTCCATACATGAGGGTAGAGGAACCTACCTTTTTTTTTTTTTTTTGCTATAATGGCCAAGTTTCGTGAGATTTCTTCTTGCTTTTTATATATTTTTAATTTGCCTCAGGAAAAAAAGGTTTGATTTTTTTTGGAATAAATTCAAAATCAGTTCTTGTGGTTTCACCTATTTGCAATTAGCTCCACGTGTCATAATTGTGTCTTTTCAGCATGTACTTATTGTTCTGTTATGTTCATCTGTGAAGGCTGGTGATGAACTTTTTAATGGATCCCTAGTTGTTGAAAATGTATCAAGCGGCTAAAATGCATACTAGTAATATTATGGGATTTGATATGTGTTTCATCTCCATGATATTTTTTGCTGCTGGAATTTGCTTTGCATTGTAAGTTAGAGTAACATCCACTCCTTTTGGGGATCTAATGTTGTTGCTTTCTTGTTTCTTTTAACAAACATGATTTGCATTAAGTTTGTCCGATATACATTTCAAACCACCTTTTTTGTTTTTTGATACTTTGAATGTCTTAAAAATAGGTTACTGTTTTTTCCCCTTAACTGAACTATGTTTGTTTTTTGTTTGGATGGGTTGCTTGGGTGGATTCAAATTCTATATTCTATCAGATTGTTGTTCGGATCACGGAAATGGCATCTGTTGTGCTAGGAACTGATATATCCATTATGCCTACTATCTGAAGATTTATGATACTAATGTAAACGAAGCATATCATATTATCAATTCTGTAAAGACTCTAAAGAATACTTGACCTTGTCTAATTTCTATATGCTTATATCTAATGGTGGTTTCTATTGTTCTACGGGAACAAGATTGTGGAGCTGTGGACCAAGAGAAATTTTAGGTGTGACTGTGGAAATTCAAAATTTGGGGAGTTCTTCTGCAAGCTTTTACCAAATAAAGATATAGAGAATGTTGAGAATTTGTATAATCATAACTTCAAAGGTTCATACTGCACGTGTGGTAGGCCCTATCCTGATCCTGTTGTTGAAGAACAAGTAGAGATGATACAGTGCTGTATATGTGAGGACTGGTTTCATGAGGAGCATCTCGGTCTTGAGCCTTCTGATGAGGTTAGCAGCTTGTGCTTTCACTATGTCTCCGAATAATTTTTCTTTCCTTTGTTGTTTGTTCTTTTTACCTTTCATGAATCATCTTATGGTTTCACCTACAATTAGTCATGGCAACCGTGAGCCAGTCCATGTTTTTGGGATTCACCATCTGTCGTGGGTGGTATTTTCTGTTGAGCAATTAGGTTACTCGGGTTGTTTTGCCTGAAGCTGTCCTTTTGGTACTGCCCCCACCCCATCCCATTATACTGTAAAAAGAAAAGTTGATCAGTTAAATGATGTGACTTAAGATCATAAGTCATCAGTTGAGAGGGTTCGATTATTGAAACCGTTCTGGATCAATGATAAGCTCAACTATCGGCTATAGTTGCATGCCTTGGTTTGTATTTGAAATGTAAGCTTCGGCTGTAATTAGATGAGCTTTTGGGAGCATGTCTTCACAAACTCTGAGGCTCTTGCCTCATTGGTGTTACGTGATATCATGGTTTTTTTGTTTTGTTTGTGCCCGCCATTCAGTGAAAGAAAGATACCCTTAACATGATAAAAGCATTACCATTTTTTTTTTATAGATGTCATTTATTTAACACTTCATCTTGTTTACGCACTCAGTTTTTTGCTGAAACTGAAACTAACAATATGATTGAAAGAGTTTGATTTTAATTTCTCCTGCCATAGTGGATAAGGTCTATGCAAACTGTTCATTGTTGTTTGTGCATGCGAATTTTGACATCCTTCCACTTCTTTTCCCATGTAAGTAGTTTGTTGAAAGATGTCTAAGCTTGACTTCTCTTTCTGAATCATTCTTTAAGTCTATCTGTTCGCATTTTAAAGATAAGCTACAACTTTATTACTACGTTTAAAATCATTCTTTAAGTCATTCTCTAAATTGGCGCAGCATTTTTTTCTTCTTCCAAGTCGTCATTTTTCAATTGATACCCATCTTTCTACCGTACCACAGGTTCCAAGAGATGAGGAAGGTGAACCTCTGTATGAGGATTTTATATGTAGGGCCTGCTCAACCACCTTTTCTTTTTTGGGATTCTATCCTCAATCCATATGGGCAGCAGGGAGGCAGTGTGATGCTATTGTTAATACTAACAAGGATAAGAATGTGTCAGAAGATACATCGTCAGCTAGTGGATCTGGAAAACTAGAGAATGATGTCGATGCTCATAATTCTCCTATAAAAGATCTTGCTAAAACCTATTCTGTATCTGTCTCTGATGGGGATGGTTTGTCTCTTGGAGAAAATTCTCAGAAGAATGAAGATTCAAATCAATGCATAAAAGACGCCTGTCCATATACAACCTGTGTTCTTGGTGTTAACCTGGGGGTTGCTTCTCCTGCTTTAGAGAATAAGCCACTGTTTCTTTCCAAAACCTGGCGTGATGTCCTCTGCAGATGTGAAGAATGCTTAGCTCTTTACAGCAAGAAGCATATTGCTTTTCTGCTTGACAAGGAGGACTCGATTGCGGAGTATGAGAAAATGGCAACGCAGAAGAGGAAAGAAAAGTTGCAGCAACAGGAGGGCACTGAGCTAAATTTACTTAATAAACTTGGTCATATAGAGAAAATGGAGATCCTAAATGGTATTGCAGATATGAAGGATGAGCTTCGTGCTTTCCTGGTATGTCCTTGATTATAGACTTCTTAATGGCCTATATACTGCTTTTATACAGCAGAATGGGCCAAGGGAAGGCATGGAAGTTGGCCTTGTCTTTGTTCCATTTTTTCTTTTAAGGCACTGTGCCGACATGTATGCTTATGCATTTTCCTTTTGTTTTTTCCTCTTTTTATTTTTATATATATATTTCCCTTCTCTTTCCTTTTCAGGAGTCAAAGGACTCATCGAAGCCAATCACAACTGATGATGTCCGCCAGGTTTTTGAGAATCTTGCAAAGAAGCGCCGCCGCATAGAGTGAGTTTTTTGTTGAATCTTTACTGTGGTTTCCTGCATGTGTAAACTGTAAACTTCCCAGTTGACTTTAGAGCTATCCAAGTTCAAAACATTCAGAAAACAAGCATGACATGGTTTTAGACTGTTCTTAATTAGAATTCTGCTACCGGTACAAAGCTCTTTGCTGTGTAAATTATGTGCTTATGCATTTAAAAACTTAATTGGGGCTTTTCTTATGAAGTGCTCTAAGTGCAATATTTTGAAGGCAAGTGGATCCTGTTTTTCAGTGATATGCTGCAATTTATATGAAGACAAGGTGTGATCCTTGGTTGCCCCTGTCAGTAGAAATATGTTGTTGAAACCATACATACATACATGCATGGTTCTGTTTTACCTCCTTGAAATGTCATTGCTTTTACGATGTTCCTTCAAAATTCAAAGTCTCTTAATTTAGTGTATCGAATTTTTAATTGGTTGTAATGTTTCCCTCCGTTACGACTTACTAAATCCTAATGGAGAGGTGTTAAATTACTTAAATACCATCAATTTTTTGATTTTTTAATTTTAAAAAAAAAAAAAACAATAGTGACCCGTGGGTCACAAGGTGTATTTTTGATATTAGTGTTCCAGCGTACATTTTTAGAGTTTGAAAATTCTAAAACTAGTCATTTTCCTACCTAAACTTTGGCCGTTATGTTGTGAACATTATTGCTCCACAGTATTATTTGATCGTGTCTGTGTCTCATTTCTATTATTTATGTTAATCTTTAGATGTAAACAGCCTACGGCGTCATTCATAGTCATGATTACATCTAAGGGGACATTCTTACTTCTGTCTTTATAAGCAGCCATGTATGTTTGCATACCAAAGGGTGCTTTGCATTAGCTATGGGAATTGAATCGTATGATCTTGCAAAGTGAAAGATGATTTCCACTTACCGGATTCATTGCATGTTGCATGAACATTACGGCTGTTTAAGCTTAACATCCTACGTTAAAATTTGCCTAAACAAGGCTGTCGGATTGTGAGCTATCATTTCACCTAAACCAATTAGTGTTAAAGAAGATAAACTCGAGTCTTTTATGAGCCTTGACATTGTGTCCAAATGGGCCTGTTTTTAGAGCGGTTGCAGGGAGTAGCATCGTGGCTTAACAATCATTCTCTCAAGATGACGCTCTCGATACTCGGTTTCATGACTTTCTTCGCCCTAATCCCATTTGTCGGACCTTGGTTGCCATTTCATCTAAAATCAATGTGTTAAGGAAGATAAATTTAAGTTTTTTATGAACCTTGACATCGTGCTTAACATGCATGTTTTTAGAATGGTCGTAGGAAGCATCATTGTGTTCTAAAAAAAGCATTTAAATCCTTATTTCAAAGAATCTGTCACTTTGATGAGCACGACATTTAAAAATAGGATTAGGACTATGACTCAAATTAGATTTTACAGATTTGTTTAATGGTGCGTATAGTATTATTTGATAAATATGTTGTCATGTGACATAATGTTTAAATGCAACATAACAAAATTCAAATAATGAAAAAGAAAAATCTATTATTTAAAAGAAGAGAAGATATGCTATTATTCTTATTTGGATCGTTTATTAATTAATGACCTAGCTCGGACAACACAACCAAAAAGGAAAAAATAAAAATAAAAATTATAGTGTCTGAACCTAATCTAGATCCTCTTGGGCTTGTTTGGCAAAAGGCTAGATTCTACTGTTTATGAATTTTGATTTTCTCAAAAAAAAAAAAAATTTACACTTTTTATATCACATCAACCACTTTTTAATATTTTTTATTTTATTTTTTATATCACATCAAACACTTTTTATTACAATTCAAATAAAATATTCACTAAAAAACAAAAAAATTTCACTTTTTCATATAAAAAATTTACAATATTTTTTCTACTTTATATCAAATCAAAAGTTAATAATTTTCTAACGAAAATCCGAAAATCTAACCCTTTGCCAAACACCTCCCCTTCTTTTTCTTTGAATTGGAGAGGATCCTTCTCCGTCTGAACCACGTGTGAGCATTTTTCACTCTATTCAATTTACGTCCCAATTCATTAAATGGAGTGCAAAATGTCACATCTTATCCCAATTGGCTTTTCATAGTTTCACGTCCATCATTTTCTCTTTTACTTTTTCTACCATAGTTTCTTGTTTTATAATGCGTTTGGAATTACAATTTCGTAGATAATAAGTATGATTTTAAATCAAATCGTAAAAATTGAATTGTTTGAGAACTGCGTTTTTAAAAAATTGCGATTTGAAAACGCAGATTTTCTACATTTTCAAATCGCAGGTAAGAAGGTACTTTTTTAAAAACGCAGAATTTTAAAGGTTAAACTATAATTTTAAAGGCCAAACTGTGATTTCGCCAAACGCTTAATTACGTTTTCAAAAATCACATTTTTAAATCGCAGTTTTCAAAATCGCTATTTTTAAAATCGCAATCCCAAACGGATCTTTACTTTTTCTGCCATGAATCTTTTTGTCTTATCGCTTTTCATCCTTTTACTTGTATCATTTTTTTTTTACTTTCAGAAAAAATGTCAAATCAGTGTATGTCCTTAACTTAAACCATGAATTACATGTGTGAACTCAAAAATTTTTATGATATGTCAAAAAAAATTAATTTATTTATTAGGGTCAAATTTCGTTAAAACATTTAACAGTTTTTATTAAGTATCATGTCAGAATTAATAAAATCACAATATATGTCACTTTTAATAAAAAAATATAAATATATTAAAAAAGTAAATATATAAAACTAGATAATTAATTTAATTTAATTTTTTTTTTTAAAAAAAGTTGGATAGCTGCTTTCAACCACCTCTGGAGTGGCTCGCGGGATACTCCAAAAGTGAGGGTGGCTTTTGGGCCATTCCTAAATCAGGCTAGGGGTAGCTTGCTAGTCACCCCTAACCACCTTTGAAAATTTTTGTAAAATTTCTTATCAACAATTTCGAAGGAAAATTTTAGAGAAGAAATGATTTTTTAAGTAATGAAAATCATGAGTGATTTTTTATTTACTTATTAGAGAAACGACAAAATAAAATGAACACATCAAACCTGCAATCGATATAAATTTTAATTATATCTATTAAAAATAAAGCAAGTTTGGCGTATGCTGTGGCCTACGCCCACCATGTATGAATGAGTGGAGATCCCCTTCACCTCTTTTTATTTATTTTTATTGAATATAATTGAAATTTTACACAAATTATGAATTTGATACAACACACCACAAGAGAACAAAAGCCACAAAACATGCCTACTTTATTATGTGGCTGCATAGGACTTAGCAACTGATTGACGTGGTAAAAACCCAGGATGTGATTTTTTTGGAAACCTAAGAACTAATTGTTTGTTGACACGTGGTTGACATTGTTCTAATCATTTGTTGAAGCCATGCTGCTTTAGTTTTGAGTCTCTTGAGAGTGCGATATCGTTTGGCTCGATCAACAAAGGATGCTAGACTTTTTGGATCCAAATTGCTTGTCTCTTTCGGTCTTTGGCTCAACCATCAAACAAACAACAAATCAAACAATAAAGATGAGTTGAAGGAGATGTGCATGATTAAAAAAAAAATGGGTGGTTCAGACGGAGAAGGATCCCTCTCCAATTACAAGTGGTTTCAACTTTGAGAGTGCGATGTGGTTTCAACTTCTCTCCTCAATAGCCACCAGCTGGAGAAAACTTATTTCTATCATCTTTATCGCAAATCTCAATTCTAAACTCCTCTCCCTCTCGGTTGTGTGCTTTGAGTACTGTACGTAATAGAGAGAGAGAGAGATGGAGTGCAAGCATGACCGTTACAGTCCTGGGCACCACTTGATCTACAAAGAAGAGTTGGAAAAAGATGGTGCGAAGGAAGTTCTTTGCTCGTGGTGCGAGTGGGGCGAGCCAATATGGGGTTCCCTCCACAATTGCATCGAATGCTGCTTCCTCCCCGTTCATAGGTACTCATCCAACGAGCATTGCTTGGACTTCACAGAAAAGCTGGAAAATGATGGCAACAAGAAAGTTGTTTGCTTCGCGTGTGACGAACCAGTACTGGGTGCGGCCTACAAATGCTCCATCTCCGATTGCAGCTTCGTCATTCATAAATCATGCACGGATCTGTCTTATCAGCTAAACCACCCTCTGCACCCAGACCATACCCTTTCTCTCCAATGGCCAGGTAGAAGTCGTTGTGATGCTTGTTGTAGATCTCACGATAGCTCTTTCTTTTACTGTTGTCTTTTGTGTGATTTCCAACTCGACATCAAATGTGCTAACTGCTTGCCAATTAATCCTAATGACTGTCACAAACACGAGTTCTTTCCCATCCTGAAGCAGATCCAGCTCAATTGCGAAGTTTGTGGGGGAGGAAATCACGAACATTGCCAACCTATGTAGTATCTGTAAACTCTTGGTTCACAAAAGATGTGTTGAAATTCCGCGCATGGTCAAAATTAAGCTACACAATCACTTCCTTGCTCTCACCTATTCTCTTCCTGAAATTAAAAAGCGTGACAACATGTTCTGTCGAATCTGCTATGAAAAGGTGAATACAGACTATGCAGTTTACCTTTGTCAGGAATGTAGTTATAATGTCCATATCGAATGCCTAATACGCTTTAGGGCCAAGTATGGGGAGTCACCCGCAACTAATGAGTCAGTGCTCAACAAATCCGTTGATCAAGCAACTCATTTGATCAAGGCGCTCAATCAAACAGAGGACGAAGGACCTCACTCTGGGGAGATCCAACATTTCAGTCATCAACAACATAATTTAATCCTATGCAATCAAGAAGTCAAAGATGATAAGCTTTGTCAGGGGTGTATGGAATTCATAATTTCGATCCCGTTTACAGCTGTGTGCAATGTAAATTCTTTCTCCATACTCGATGTACTAAACTTCCCACAAAGATTGAGCAACACCGACTTCATGACTTTCACCCTCTCACCCTCCTCCCACGGGCACCTACCAAGAGTGGCGTGTTCTTTTGTAATATTTGTTCTCGTCATCATCGTGGCTTCACCTACAAATGTGACATGTGTTGGCATGGATCAGCCTTTGACATTCAATGTGGTTCAATTTCGGAAAGCCTTAAACACGAAGGTCATCAACATTCCCTTTTCCTTGCTCTAGATTCTAATTATTTAAAATATAAAGCGCCTTCCCTTTCCATTACTCTAGAATCTAATTATAGAAAATGCAAAGTTTGTCCTAAGGACAACGAGGATTATGTATTCGTATGCACCAGTTGTAATTTTACCTTGGGAATTAAATGTGCAAATCTTCCACTAGTAGCAAGGCATAAATATGATACACATTTTCTCAAGCTCACCTACAGTACTACTGTAAAAGATTATGGAGAATATTATTGCCTCATTTGCGAAGAAGAAAGAGATCTGGATCACTGGTTCTATTATTGTGAAGAATGCAATTTCCCCGCTCACACCGAATGTGTTCTTGAAAACTATCATGTATCGTGATTGGAAGTACTTACATAAGTGAATATCACCGACATCTTCTTAAATTTGTCGAGGAGACTAAAGAATCTAAATGTGAGGGCTGTTGGAAGCAATTAGGTGATGTCGCACTAGAATGCTCTCAATGCAAATTCAGTGTCCATCCTCCTAGACCTTAATTACTTCCCTGATTGTTTGTGGAAACTAAGTGAAGGAAGGAATATGTGAGAACTGGTTTCATGTGGAGTATATTGGCCTTTAGTCTTCTGATGAAGGTGGCAGCTTCTTCTTTATTCTTTATTTTGTTATCTTGTTCTTCGGGAACCTAAGTGAACACTCCACTGGGCTTTTTGTACTGCATTGCTGTTTCGTTTTAATTTGGTGTGTTTCTTTCTTGGGGGTCTTTGCTAATGGTCTCCCTCTTTGTATTTTATTTCTTTTAATTCAATGCTTGTTCATCAAAAACTATTGTTATTTGGATGATGTTGTTGAATGTAATGGCAATCACATAGTTGCTCTTAGTTTAAATCATTTATTCTTTATACTGAACCTTTTCCAATGGCTAGAAATTAATTGTTTCGCCTCCCAGCAGAAAGGATGGTAAGTGTTACTTCTGAAAGCAATAAAAGTATTTGAAAAGCTAAGCTAATCGAACAATGTCTTTGCCTCTTAACTAAAGTTTTATAATTGCTCAACTATTTTGCTTCATCAAGAATGGATTAATGTTACACGTCAGGTGGTTTCGGCTGGAAGTTTATTGACCATTTCCCCTACCTTTTATGGATATTTTCTTTTGACCATTTCCCCCTTTTTCTGATTCAGCCTCTTTTGTTTTGGATGTAGATTGCTTTGATACCTTCACATAATAAATAATAATGTGTGAAACATGCATCTCAAATGGGGGTGTGAAGTAGATTTAGTTTCTGATCCTTACACTACTCCTCAATGATTAACTCTGTTTAGTTCATTATATATGAAACCCTACAGGCTACAAAATCATCCTGGGCCTCAAGTTTTATTGTAAGCTAGCGCAAGTTATATCTCATCTATCTTCTGTCCTAACCACCCCTCTTATATTGTAAAAGATTGGTTCCATTTATATATCGTCCCTATACATTTTTTTGGGTTAAACTAATGGTTGTTTTGTATTTCGTTAAATTTTGAATCATAAATTACACCATTTTAACTAATAGTTAAGGATTAGTGTTTAGTTACGCCATTTTTTTTTCTTCTCAAATGGATTGCTATAATTAATGGTCAAGCAAAATGTTAGGTTCGGTACATGAGGGTTGGGGGATCTACCAATATTTTTTGTTCTTTTGAAGACAAGTTATTTTAATATATTTATTAATTTTAATGTGATGGAGTTTGGTGAGTTTTCTTTTTCGTAGCATATTATATATTCTTAATTAGACTCAGAAAAAATAAAATAAATAAGTGGGTTTCTTTGAGGGAAGGGGGTGTCTCATAATTGTGTCTTTTCAACATGTAGTTATTGATCTGTTATGTTCATCTGTGAAGGCTGGTGACGAGCTTTTTAATGGATCCACACTTGTTGTAAATGTATCAATTGGCTGAAATGCATATTAGTTATATTATGGGATTCGATATGGGTTTCTTTTCTCCATTATGTTTTTAGAGCTGGAACTTACTCTGCATTCTAAATTAGAGTTTCATCCACTCCTTTTGGAGATCTAATCATGTAACTGCTTTTTCTTGTGTCTTCTAACAAGCATGAATTAATTTTGAGTTTCCAACATACATTTTAAACCACTATTTATGTAATGAAAGCATTACAATTTTTTGTTCAAATGTCGTTTATATATCTAACACTTCAATTCATATATATACATGCACTCTTGTTTGCTGAGATTGAAACTAATAATCTAATTGAAAGAGTTTTATTTTAGGTTCTCAGCCATAATGATAAGGTATGGATATTGTTCATTTTTGTGTATGCAAACTATATTGACATCATTACATATTTTTCTGATATAAAAATATGACAAAAATATCATCCAAGCTTTTCACCACAGCCCACAGAACACGAGCAGTACTATATAGAACCAGTTGAATGCAGAGGACAGATCCAATTAGGTGATGATGAGCTACAGAATAACTAGAGGAACTAGTCCACATAAAAAAGGAACACCAGGCTATGCAATTCAGGAAGAAATAAAATCCAACTCGGGCCAAATTTAAAGAACATAATTAGATGCACCAACTCCACATGGAATAAAAATTAAAACCCCCAAAAAGGAAAAGATGACTGTCCAAAACTGTTTTGTTAAATTACTACTTATCCAAAGGTTTAAGTTAGTAAAAAAAGAAAAAAAGAAAAGAAAAGAGATAAGCTTGTCTCCACCTATATTTAGAATGGGGGAAAATATGAAATAACATATATTTTCACAAATTTTACAGTCCCCCAAATTTGATAAAAAGTATACATTCCTCAAATATCAACAAACAAGGAATAATGCTTCGACTACTACGTTAATACAAATGTAATACGAAAATTCCAGATATACCAACATGATCGATCCACATAACATAGTTGGCCAAAGGGTTGGCTCCACCACGCTCTAATTCTTTTAAAAATTCATTTTATAACCATTTATTTTTTAGTTATAGTTTTTTTCTTTCTTGGTGATTTTTTAATTTTTTGTTAGGTAAATATTAAATTGCATTAATATTCCCACAAAGTTTAGGAAAAATACACTTTACCCCAGAGTATTTTAGGGTGATTTGGGCCTAAAATGTCACATGCGACGCATAACGTAAATTTTGGTATCATAGTTTAATAAGAGAAAATTCCAATCCAATGTCCCAACAGCCCTTCTCTCCATGACTAGAAGAATCTTATGCCAAATATAAGATGCGGCAGACAGGGGTTGGCGATCAAACATTTTTCAAGAAAGAGATCTAGTAATGTTGTATTTACGCAAGTAGGAACTCCCGACGGGTACTTCGAAAAAACTGAGGAACATATGGTCCATATCGAGTACTTAAGGAGATTAACGACAATGTGTATGTCATCAATCTTCCAAAGGACATGACGAAATCCTCGACATTCAATTTTGCATATATCTTTGATTACTTTCCTCCCAGGTGAAACGCAAGCAGACCCTAACTCGAGGGCAAGTTCATCTCAAGCAGGGAAGACTGATGTAGGATGCTCCATACTATCGCGATTAGGTTTACCGATCGCACACGATAGGTCCCAAGAGTTCCTTATAAGTTTTGAGGGGCCTCTTCAAGAGACCCTACCGAGACCTCATCCGATCGCACCCGAGACCTCATCTCGAGAGGTCATCCAATCGCACCCAAGAGGTCACGCGATCGCGACCGAGCCTAAGAAGGAAAGCGCGAACGTAGGTTGTGAACAACTGACATATTAATGACAAGAATCAAAGAAGGAAAGACTTGACCGCCAAGCTGGGATTTTATTTGTTGCATATTTGATTTGATTTGATTATGTTTTGTTTTGTTTAATTAGGATTTTATTTGATTAAAATTTTCCTTTATTTTAGGAACTGCCTTAACAGCCTTGGATTTTTTCCTTTCGCTACAAGTTTTGTTTTACTAAGAATACCGAAGGTAGTGGCGTGTAGTAAACAACCTTGAATTTTGAAGAATTCATCAAAATACTTTGCAGAATTTTATCATTCTTTAAGCCTCAGGGCTTGTGTTTATCTTTTGATCAGAAGATGAATAAGCTTTTGATTGTTGTTACCTAACTTCTGCTACATCATCATGTTGGATAAAATAAAATACAAGAAAATGCAGAAAAATGAAGTGCTCCTAAGGCGTGTTACGTTGTCGCTTTCCTTAAGAAATTATTTGCCCACACCAGAAAAGGTATGCAAATGGGTTACAAGCAAATATTTCTCCAGGATACAATGGAGACCATAAACCTCTATTGTTTTAGTTGCGTTTTGCACAAACGAAAAATAAAACCGAATACCCTTAGATTTGATAACTGCATCAGTTTCATTGATACAACAGTTAACTGCATCAGTTTCATTGATACAACAGTTATTATCCATTTTATAACAGTGATAAACTGTTATTAATAACTGTAATAAACTGCTATTTTAACAGATACTTCATCATAATTGTTAGATTAATCTCAACCGTTAGATCACATTTGGATCTATTAATAAAGTATCATATGGTCTAGATCAAATCACCAGATTGAATCATGATCAACTCCTTCCCCAATGGGACTCTCATCATTTAATGCACCTTAATATTTTCAATTTAAAACATTCCAAAATTCTAAAATAAATATATATATAATAAATAATTTTGAAAATGTTCTAATACATCATTTGATTCAAAATTCAATACTATTCATTTGAAATCCAATTGTGATTACTATCACATCAGAAAATGTTCATTTGGGAGCGTGGGAGGGAAGGAGTGTGTAGTATTTCTCTACTTAGACAAAAAAGAAAAAGAAAAAGAATCTTACAATATTACTAGTGGTTTCAACTTTCACGCACCCTGTTTTCTTTGTCTTTTGCTTTGGCCATCAGACATCAACCACTGTGACGTGACATTATTTCAACATTTTCCAGAGGAAGGTAACGACCAAGAAACCTGACTTCTCTCGTCCATATATCATCTGATCCCAAATCTGAATTCTCTCGTCAATAGTGAACAGCTGAGGAAACTTTGATTTCTGTCCATATATCATCTTATCGCAAATCTGACTTCTCTCGTCATTACCGAACAGCTGGAGAAAACTTGATTTCTATCAAAATATAATCTTTATCGCAAATCTCAATTCTAACCACCTCTCCCTCCCGGTTATGTGTTTTGATCAGTACTGTAAGAGAGAGAGTGTGAGAGATCTTGAGAGAGATGCCGTGCTATCATGACAAGTGGCATCCTAAGCACCACTTGATCTACAGAGAAGAGCTGGAAAAAGATGGTGAGAAGAAGAAAGTTGTTTGCTCGTGGTGCCGCAAACCAATATGGGGTTCCTTCCACAGTTTCGTTGAATGCTGTAACCAACCCGTCCATGCGTCATTCAACGAGCATTGCTTGGACTTCAAAGAAAATCTGGAAAATGATGGCAACAAGAAAGTTGTTTGCTCCGGGTGCGATGAACCAGTTTTGGGTGACGCCTACAAATGCTTGGTCTCCGAATGCAGCTTTCTAATTCATAAATCATGCACTGAGCTATCTTATCATATAAACCACCCTCTGCACCCAAACCATACTCTTTCCCTCCAACCGCTGAACAAAAATCGTTGTGATATTTGTTGTAGATCTCACAACAGATCTTTCTTTTACCGTTGTAATTCGTGCAGTTTCAAACTTGACATCAAATGTGCTTATAACCCGTTGCTAGTTAATCCTAATGACTGTCACCAACACGAATTCTTCTCCATCTCAAGGCCGATTCAGTTCAATTGCGATGCTTGTGGAGAGGAAATCACGAACCTCGCCTACGAAGTATGCAGTATCTTCAAAGTCTTGGTTCACTATAGATGTGCTGAAATTCCACGTACCGTCAAAATTAAGCTACACACAATCACGTCCTCAACCTCATCTATTCTCTTCCTGAAATCAAGAAGCATGACGACATGTTCTGTAGGATATGCTATAACAAGGTGAATACAAAATATGCAGCCTATTATTGTCAGACATGTAGTTATCTTTTCCACACGGAATGCCTAAGACGTTTTAGGGATATGTATGGGGAGTCGCCTGCAACTAGTGAGTCGGTGTCCAACAAATCCGTTGGCCATGTAACTCATTTGATCAAGGCGCTCAATCAAGAAGAGGGCGAAGGACCGTACCCTGGGGAGATCCAACATTTCAGTCATCAACAACATAAGTTAATCCTTTGCGATAATGAGGTCAATAATGATAAGCTTTGTCAGGGGTGTATGGAATTAATAATTTCAGTCTCGTTTTACAGCTGTGTGCAATGTAATTTCTTTCTTCATACTCGATGTACTAAACTTACCACAAGGATTGAGCAACACCGACTTGATCTCTTCCACACGCTCACCCTCCTCCCACAGGCATCTACCAAGAGTGGCGTATTCTTTTGTGATATTTGTTCTCGTCATCATCGTGGCTTCACCTACAAATGTGACACATGTTTTGGGGGCAAAACCCTTGACGTTCAATGTGGTTCAATTCCGGAAAGCCTTAAACACGAAGGTCATCAGCATTCTCTTTACCTTGCTCTAGATTCTAATTATTATAGAAAATGCAAAGCTTGTCCCAAGGACAACGAGGAATATGTATTTGTATGCACCAGTTGCAATTTCATCTTGGGAATCAAATGTGCAAATCTTCCACCGATAGCGAGGCATAAATATGATACACATCTTCTTAAGCTCACTTACAGTAGTGCTACAGAATATGATGGAGAATATTATTGTCTAATTTGTGAACAAGAAAGAGACCCAAACCACTGGTTTTATTACTGTGAAGAATGCGACTTCCCTGCTCATCCTGAATGTGTTCTTGAGAACTATCCATACATCATGATTGGAAGTACTTACACAAGTGAATATCACGAACATTCTCTCACTTTTGTCCATAAGACTAAAGACTCCCCCAAATGTCAGGGCTGTAGGAAGCCATTTGATGACATGGCGCTAGAATGTTTTCAATGCAAATTTAGTGTCCATCCTCCTAGACCTTCCTTCCCTGATTGTTTGTGGATGCTAAGTGAAGGTATATATAATCCTACTCCTGAATATGAGCAACGGATTTGGTCGGGATTTTAGTCTTGAGTCTTTTGATGAGGTTGGTAGCTTCTTCTTTATTCTTTATTTTGCTATCTTGTCATTCTGAAACATGAGTCAACACTCAGCTGGGTTTTTGTACTGCATTAATGCTGTTTGGTTTTTGATGTGTTGGGGGTCCTTGCTAAAGGTCTCGGGCCCTCTTTGTATTTTGTTTCTTTTAATTCAATGCTTGTTCATAAAAAACTATTGTCGTTCGAATGATGTTGTACGTCGAATGTAATGGCAATCACATAGTTGTTTTTTTGTTTAAATCATTTATTCTTCGTACTGAAGCTTTTCAATGGCTAATTTAGTTACTGTTTGGTTACGTGGAAATTAATTGTTTCGCCTCCCAGCAGAAAGGAAGGTAATTAAGTGTTGCTTCTGGAAGCAATAAAAGCTGATCGAACGATGTCTTTGCCTCTTAAATAAAGTTTTATAATTGCTCAACCATTTTGCTTCATCAAGAATAGATTGTTACAACTTACACGTCAGGTGGTTTCTGCTGGAAGTACATATTTGGTGGAAACTCACATTTTTTCCCCTTTAATTAGCTCACATTTTTCTTTTCTATCCTTTAATAGTATATTTTCTTTTGTAAATGTACCAATTGGCTAAAATAATCAATAATGCATATATAGTAGTATACTATGGGATTTGACATGGGTTTCTTCTCCATGATGTTTTTAGAGTTTCATCCACTCCTTTTGGGGATCTAATGTAATTGCTTTCTTGTATCTTTTAACAAGCATATATGAATTGCTTTGAGTTTCCAACATACATTTCAAACCACCATTTTTTGGATACTTTGAATATGGTCTTAAAAATGGATTAGTTTTTTTCTTTTCCTTAACTGAACTTATATGGTGGTTTTTATTGGATTTGTTGCTTGGGTGGATTTCAAATTCTGTATTCTATCAGATTGTTGGAAGAATATCTGTTATGCTAGGAACTGATACCTCCATCATCCCTACTATCTGAAGATTTATGATTCTTTTTTAAATTAAGCATATTTATCAATCCTGTGAAGACTTTTTTTTTTTTTTTTTTTCTAATTATCAATCCTGTGAAGACTTGAAGACCCTGTCTATTTATGTAACGAAAGCATCACCATTTTGTTCAAATGTTATTTATCCAACACTTCAATTCATATATGTACATGCACACTCTTGTTTGCTGAAATTGAAACTAATAATCTAATTGGAAGAGTTTTATTTTAACTCATAATCTAATTTTAATTACCACATCTTATGATAAGGTACGCATATAATTGTTCATTTTTGTGTAGGCAAACATTGACATCATTACATATTTTCTTGATATAAAAATATGACAAAAATATCATCCAAGCTTTTCACCACAGTCCACAGAACACGAGCAATACTAAATAGAACCAGTTGAATGCAGAGGACAAACCCAATTAGGTAAAGATGAGAGCTATAGAATAACTAAAGGAACTAGTTCACACAAAAAAGGAACACCAGGCTATATATGCAATTCAGGAAGAAATAAAATCCAACTCGGGCCAAATTTAAAGAACATCATTAGATGCACTAACTAGAGAAAACCCCAAAAAAGGAAAAGATGGTTGTCAAAACTGTTAAATCACTACTTATTCTATAAGTTTAAATTGATAAAAAATGATAATTAAGGCAATCTCCACCTATATTAGAATGGAGAAAATTTGAAATAACATATATTTTCACAAATTTTACAGTCCCCCAAATTTGATAAAAAGTATACATTCCTCAAATATCAACAAACAAGGAATAATGCTTCGACAATTTTTTTTTAAAAAAAGAACGGAATAATTAATGCTTCGACTACTACGTTTACACAAATGTACTAAGATGAATTACATACAAAAATTCCAGGTATACCAACATGATCGATCCACATAACATAGTTGGCCAAAGGGTTGGCTTCACCAAGCTCTAATTCGTTTAAAAATTTATTTTTTAACCCTTTTTTTTAATTTTTTTTTCTTTTCTTCTTTGGTGATTTTTAATTTTTTATGAGGTGTAATTTTTTTTTCTTTTCTTCATTAGCATTCCCACAAAGTTTAGAAAAAAATACACTTTACCCAAAGCATTTTGGGGTGATTTGGGCCTAAAATGTCACATGCGACGCACATTATGTAAATTTTGTCTAAACAAACAAAAAAAATTTAATGAAGGGTATAAAGTATCATAGCTTAATAGTTTGTGGGGTTGAAATGTCAATTTTTAAACTTTAGAGATAAAAATGCCAATGTAGTGATACTTTTGGTGGGTAAAGTGTATTTTTCCCCTAAATATTTTGTACAATATTAGAATTTTTCAAATAAATTTTACAATTTAACATGAAAAATAATTAGGTCATGTTATTTGTTATGGTGTCGGCATGCTAATTAAATGCACATGGTTGTATATACAGGAAAAGGATCCTCTCCATTTGAATAGGGTTAGAATGTGGTGTAATATGTATTATTTGGAATAATGCTAAATACTATAACCATATTCTACTTGGCTGATGAGAGACATGTGATAGTGCACATCAAGTCTTTGAATTTATTTATTTATTTATCATTTTAATTTTTTTTTATAAGGGAAGATTTAAAGGTCGATAGCCGGGCACTACCACATTGAGATAAGGGTAGGATGAGAGCGTAGTATTTAGTATTACTCTTAACAAAAATATTGAAAACATTGAATATTCTACTTTTGCATAAATAGTGGGTTCAACTAGAATTTTATATGCATAACCTTTTGTTACACGAGAAGAGGGAGAATGTATTGTTTCTAGAGCCCTAACAATAATTACTCATTGGATATGATCTATTTTTTCTTTGGTTAAATTTTAAATTTATCCTAAAATGACAAGCATCTAAATACACGTCATTCTGTGTTATTTATAAAATCTTACTAAAGCTAGACTTAGACAACAATTTCTCATTGCATTCTTCACCAAGTTTATTCAGTAAACTTTGCACGGTGCCCTCCTGTTGCTGCAATTTTTCTTGTCTCTTTGGCATTGCAATTTTCACATACTCAATATGCTTATGTTTGTAAAGAACCAAGCATTTTTCACATATGCAGATTAGATCGATGGCACTAGTTTTTGTTATGATACCACATTACATTACCAGTTATTTTAAAAGCTTAAACTAATTAGAGAATATGAATTTAATTATTTAATTAATATTCTAACACTAACATCAATTTAAAAGCATTATTTTTTTTTCCCCTTACAATAGTAATTCACTAATGCCTATGTACAAATACTAAAAGAAAAGTCCACAATTTCAGTCCCTCAAAGTAAGAGAAGCTGCAACAACAAGACCGCATGCCAGAAATGTTGAAAGTATGGCAGTTCTAACAGGCATCCTTCCTTTATCACTTCTCAGGACTATGGCTTCGTAGATTGGCCAAGAGTTCACCATCACAAAACCTGATATGAACATCTGCAAAAATAGTCCCTCCAATTTGCTGCCTCTAAAAACCAGTATAAGCCCCCAAACAAATGAGACCAAGTTGATAATTGCAGCAGTTATTAGCGGCACAAACATGGGTGATGGAACTCCAAACTCGAACACCCCTTGCTCGTATCTTTTGCTTTGCTCATCGTCAATTACTTTGCTTGTCACATTGAAACCATGTGTGGAAATGCCAAAGGATTTGAGAAAGAACTCGGTGAATCCAAACAAGAAACATGTGACTCCTCTTATCATCCATATTCTCTGATCATTCCACCATCTTTGGACAGTTCCATCACATAGGATAAAGTCAAGGAAATCTTGCCCGTAGGCTCCTATGAAAAGAAATGCATACAATAGAAACCATGCCTCTGATACCTGCAACATAAGTTTTTAAGATAATTTGTGATTTAACATGGTATAAAAGTAGATGTCTACATTTTACTATTAGTCAAGAATTGAGGGTAAAAAAAGAAGAGGGAGTTAAAATAAATAAGTGGAAGTATATATATACCATTGGGAATATGCTAATTCCATTGAGAAGAGCTAGTTGAGGAAGGAAGGCGTATATTGTGATTGGGATCGACCAAAAAGCCCACATCCCAATATGGGCATAAGCAAGGCCCATGAGAAGACCCATGGATCTGATACCGAAGGTTAGTGGGCTGAACTTAGAGAAAATCACCTCAAGTAGGCCAATGGCCCATCGCTTTTGTTGATTTAGCAAATCAACAAGGGTAATGGGTGCATCACCCAAAAATGCTGCCCTCTCGGGATTGCAGAATATGGACTTCCATCCCTCACATTGCAGTCGATAACCCGTGTAGTAGTCTTCAACCAATGATCCATATCTAAAACCCATCTGTACATTTTACAAAGAAAAAAAAAAAAAAAACTGTGAGTCGAAGCAATTGGAAGTCTAAACAATGACTATTTCTTTTGGATTAAAATCTCCTACAATTAATTGTCCAAATTGCATGTAAGGTAGTTCTATAAAAAGGGAGTTATAGAGCTCAATTGTCCTAAGCAGGTAGGCCCCACATACCAAATTATTTGAAGTATTAAAATTCGGACAACTCAAGAGAGAGGAGTTATGAAGCACTTACCCCAGAAAATGGCGCAGCCTAGGATGCGGGACCCTACCAGTCTAGGACAAATGGGCCCCACAACCCCCATCTCGTAGGCTGCCCGAATTTCACACAAAAAATTAGGGCAACTTAATAAGAGAAAATTCAAATCCAACATCCCAACAACCCTTCTCTCCATGGGATTGGCCAAATTACAATTACAACAATTTAGACAGCCAACAAAATAAAATCCTTTCCAAATTTCTTTGAGATACTATGTGAATGTGGTCAATGCCTTCTCGAACCGTAACATAAGATACAAACCAAGTGGTATACTTGAAGAAAACAAAAAAAGATAACTAACAAATAAAGCTTACCTCATAACCCCATTTGGTATGGTTCTCATAGTTGCAGCCTGCCACCTTATATGACAATTTCATAATTGGTTGGCTCTGGATAGGTTTGTTCACAACATGATATGGTCCCAATTCCGGGATTTCCGGTGACAATATTGTTAAAGGACCTCCAAAGAGCACTCGTCGGAGAAAAAAGCACCCTGTTCCGACGTGGTTAGGCCCAACTAGCCCATCAAAGCCAACCGGATTGATTTGAAATAGACGTTTAAACTCGCAAGCATAGGTGTCAGTCTTGTTAATCCCCTTAAAATGTTGAGGAAATTGAATGTATCCTAATTTGGAACGATGTTGAGGGTCGAGTAGGTAACATAGCACACGAAGAGGCGTACATGGATCATTGGAGTACATGTCACAATCTAGAGTCAGGATTACTGGAGCATTGGTCATGGTAGCTGAGACCCGAAGCTACATAGTCACAAAAGAAACATAGATGAGATCTCTTACAATTAGCTTTCTGAATTGCATATGCAAAATATATAACATGGAAGATGATCCCAAATAGTTGGTTGTCCAAATTATACGCAATTCGAGCAACTCCATGGAGAGTAATGTTACACCTAGTAGGTGGGCCTCGCAATTTGCCACTCTTTGGGATTGCCCCAATTGCGTTAATTCTAACATCTTAATTGTAGAGAATCCCAATCCGATACTACATGACTAGATTATATATAGAGATGCTTACCAGGACATTAAGGGCACCGGCTTTAAAATGGTGGGGTGAAGTTATACTTTTCTCTCGGGAGACATAGATGAGGTTTGGCATCAAATGGCCAGTGATGTCTTTATCTTTGCTATTCTCTAACAAAACCTGCTTTTAAAATATTAATTAAATGTTTAAATTCACAATTTTCTAGCAGTTTAAAGTTTCAAGATAAATAGTGATTTAACATGATATTAGTGCAAAAGTTTTAATTTGAAACCTTGTCTTCATAATTCACCTCTGATTTCAACGTAAACGAGAGGTGTTTTTTCAAATTTATGTTAATTAGAAAAAAAAAAATTACCATGTTTGACTCAAGGATATTCTTCCACACTGACAATACGAACCTGAACAATAGTGGGATGATTTTGGCGTGTGGATCCATCAGTCCATTTGAGAAACGCTTTGCGCTCTTCGTCTCCGGTGATGTACTCATCCCCAACTTTCCCTCTCTCGACAACATTCTCTACCCTGATTTTCATGCTATCGTACATTGTCTGCAGCATATATATGAAGCCACAGAGATTATTATTATCTAATGGACACAATCATTAGTAGGCAATCAAATTCAAACGAACTTAGTTTGATATATGACTATATGATTATATAAAAGGATCGATGCATGTTAAATTACCTACAGAATTTCTTTAAATTTATAGATAAAATAATACAAGTTTTGTTACAATCAAATCAAACTTGTTTGCATGTGTTAAAGGTTCTAAAAAGGGGAATGTCAATGGATTGAAAAGTACTACTCATGTTGTGTAAGCTGCTATTAACTTTCTTATAAAAAAGGTTTAATTACTTTTAACCTCCGACTACCACTTGTTTATACATTGGCCCCACAAACTAACATAAGTCACTTTCAACTGCCTTAAATTATTATTTATTGGAAAAAAAATTCCTTGCATTAGGCCAACTTGTTAAATCAGACGGAATCTTAATCACGTGTGTAACTCAGAAGTTTTTTAGAAATAAAATGACAAAAATACCCTCAAGTAAGAAAATACAATAAAACTAAAAATTAAAAACTATAAACAAAATAATAGGGATGGTCCCCTAGAGGTGTTTCTTGGGGATGGCTTGGACACCTCCAAAAGGATAGATCAGCCACCTCCAAGCGTGTTTGAATCACTTAGAGGTGGTCTAGCCACCATACACCCTCAGGTGTTAGAAGTTGGTTTGGCCACCTTTGAAGGTGAAGCCCTTTACGAAGTATTATTTTTAATATATATATATAACTTGTGGAATATTTAAGTAAATTTAGTTTACAATCTCAAGATATTTTCATCATTTTACGAGTAAAAAAATGCATATGTATGGTACATGATCAATATTTCATCTCTTTTAACGACCTTGACTAAAGGCTGGAAGATGGTTTTTTTGTCCAGCGATTGGTAATTATTGAAGACGGTTGGATGTGACACGTTGTAGTTCATGGGATAACATTTAAACCCCCACCCCCCAAAAAAAAAGAAACTTCAACACATATACCAAAACCAAAAAAAAACAAAAAACAAAAACGAGATTGCGTGCGTGTTTCCCTGATATGCATTCCAAAAACCAAGTTCAAAATCGTGACAACCCAACTTGTTGGAGGCTGGACAACGTTGTAACTTTCAATAATGTCCAAAATAATTTTCTCACTGGAAAAAAATAACTTCCGACAAAATAGCTCAAGTTTTCTTTGTCTATATCTGCACTTCTTGCAAGTTGGTTCTTTGTTTTTTTTACTTTTTTGTTCTTTTGTATATTCTCTATTTTTTTGATAGACAAGTTGCATGGATGGAACCATGAATGACATTCGAACCACATAAGTCAATACCAGCTACCAACTGGTCAATGCATGCAGCAATCATTTTTCAATAGACTTCAGCCAGTAAAGTCGAAGATCGAAGATGATCAATAGAAATAATAAGTGACAGAGAAAAGTGATTTCCTTGAAACCTCCAACGCATCAAATATATGTGATAATTATAAGGAACTCAAAAAACTTTTCAAAGTAGAGATGAACATCGAAACTTAAGAGAAAATGAAGAAGAAGAAGATTAATTTAAAAAAGATTTAATTGTGTGATCGTGAAATGAACTAAAAGCCAAATTATACTAAGAATTTCATGCGCGCATAGATCAAGAAGCTGTAAAGTAATAATTAAATGATTAAATTTATTTATTTTTATCAATTTAAACTTTTAAAATAAATAATTATTTAATATAGTGTTAGAGTTAAAATTCATCAGTTTAAACTTTGATTCAGTCATTTATTTACTCATATTTTAATTAAATATTTCATAATGGGTAGTATTAAAGTAAGCTACTGTGTTTTACCTTAATGTCCTCAGCCTCCGAGCTCCAACAATTACTCGAAGAAAAATATGCTTCTGGGCTCCGCTCTACTATGTTGTTCTTTCTACAAAATGGCAACCAGTGACTAGCAAACTTAGCAGCCTCCATGAAAGCAAAGAGAGTCAGCTGCGAGCCCCCATCGTCCGACACGTAAACGGAAATCTTCTCCGTTGGATAATCATACGCCATCACAGATAAGGCCGTGTTTGCCACGCCCATCGGCGGCTCCTTATAGGGGTCGGCGGTGCATATGAACACGTCAAGCGCAGGGAAATCTGATTCTTTCACGATCTCTCTTAGATTCTCGGGGAACTCCTTACGATGGATAGGACGCATACGATAAGGCTGTGTGGCCGCCCACATGAATGCAAGAAGAAGATCAGAGATTAGCATGGAAAGGGAGATGGAGAAGGAGGGTACGGTGGTGGAGTGGATGAGTTTTAATACGTGGCGATAGAGCAAGGAGAGGATGGCACATGTGTAAATTGCAGCAAACACACGGTTAAACGCCGTCAGACGCGACCGCTGAAAGGTGTGAAGGGGAGGAGGGCACGCTCTTTGAGCCTCCATTGTTTTTGGTGTAATATGGGCCGGGGTGCAACTGCAAGTGGGTCTTGATTTATAGGCTTCTTGCGTGGGATGACACGTATGGAGGGCTTTGATAGGAGAGCATGAACACGTGTGGAGGAACTAGGACTTCTAAGCTAAACGAAGCACGAAGTGTAGAGCATTATTGGTGTACATTATTGGTGTATCATTTTTCCATGCTTGCTAGTGACTGTCGACCCAAGTGAAAACCAGAGAATTAGGGCTCTTTCTTAATTGGTAAAATAGAAGTTAAGTGGCCCAATCTTAATGGTTGTTTGTTTTTGCAGTTGCAGTCACAGTGCCAACTTGCAGCTTTCCTGATTGGAGCAAATTATCCATGTGACCCCCAATGCTGTGACCTGCACTGATCAACGACATCAGTGGAGGGGTGCCGTGATATATATGACGACAAGAATTGCCAAGTCTTGAGTGTGGGCTCATGATTGAGCCCCATTTGTATTTTGGTTTGGTTTTAGAATTCATAGCTACCCGACTCTAAAATCTTTGCACAAGTTGGACTCTGATCTTCTTTCTTCTGTACGTCTTGGAGTTCTTGTGATTGACCGACTGTTAATTTGCTCTTATAAAAAGAGACTCTACAACGTGATTTGATGAGCTGAAGTAAACGTGAGTTGTTGTGCCATCACACTTTTCTCACCTGTATTGCCGTTAGGTGGTTTAGGGAATTAAGATGAGTTTTTTTTTTTTTTGGGTCAATAATTATTTTTTGTGTGAATACAAGATTTGAATGAATTAGAGTTTTGAGTGGGTTTTTTTTTTTATCTATTATTCTTTGTATTTTATCTTTTGATGTAGACTTGTCGAACTGCTTAAATCTTGATGTTCTATAAAATTGGTTAATTTTGTTATTTTCTACTTTTTTAAGGATCCTAAATTTATTTTTTGCACAACAAAAGAGTAGCCATTAGTATAATACTCAATAAATTAGATTTTTAACAATTTTATTACTTACTAGCGATTCAAATAATAAATATAAGAATTTTTATAAAATTCACCTATAACTACACAATTATTGCAGTTAGGGACGAAGCTACATGAAGCCACCATGTTTTTTTTAAAAAAAATATTCCTATAATTTCTTAAAATTTAAATTTTAACCCCTAAAATTTTAATTTTTAATTTTTTTTTTAAGTTTTACTCCAACTTCAAATGCTTGTTAGTTTCGCAAATGATTGCAGTGGTCCGTGGATCATTAATTTCTCTCAAAATGTTAGCTACTTGATTGATACATTACTTCAATTTCTCTCAAAATGTGTGTGTGTCTGTGTCGGCGGTTCAATGCATGGATCATTACATTTCCCGAAAATGTGAGGCACTTGATAGGCACATCCAACGCGTACGACAATGTCGTGGGACGTACAGCAGAGGCTGTATTTAATTATAATAGCAAGTTGAGTATCATATATAATATTGATATTATTATTAATATATAGCATATATGTCACACGTATTGATATTAATATATAGCATGTAATACCTTTAACTTTGATAACGTGAAAGCTTTGAGAAATATATTTCCAGGCATGGATTTGTCACAGGCTTTAAATAAATAAATAAATATTTGATACCAACGCATCATCGTGGACTACCTGATCTGTAGGGAATTCATAATCATCGGTGCTTCTTTTATTCATAACGCGACCCTTAATATCATATTTTACACCAAGTTCAAAAGATCTGCAAATATAAATATATGTTGATATAGACTTCTGCACGGACGGACAAAAAAAGGGAGGCAGTTGCAGTGTTGCTGGCCCCATGTCGATGGAACAGCCTTCCATGATTAAGTCGAATAATTTTTCTCGAATAGAGCCCCAATAAAGAGTTTTTGGACTATTTAAGACTATTTCTTTTTAGAATATTCTTATTCGATTCTCTAAATAAGAAAAAAAACAAACATACTTTCACTTTTATTATTATATTAATTATTATATATATTATATATATATATTAAGAAATAGGAAAAGAAAGAATTAAAAAAAAACAAAAAGTTAGAGAGAAATTAATATTTTATTAGTTTAAAGAATAATGAGAAGTGAAATGACTCCCTATTAGTAGCAAGTCATTTTAATGCTCCTTACTTTTTTTTTAAAAAAAGTACAAAGCTAGATGGAAGCATTAAAAATGATGTAAAATGGATTTTGGTTCTAAAATAAGAAAATTCATGCTTTAAAAAGCTGGATGAAAATGCTCTTAGATTTGGTCACTCTATACATTCTTAAACTCAATATTGATTGCTTTGGATTCGGCTAGTAACAACACCCAAGCTGTAGTTTTTGAAAGCTAACAGCACCCAAGCCATATCCGATTGCTTTTACTTGTCATGTTCTTAGAATATTGAAAACTAAGAGAAATGCTACTCAATATTTTTATATTATCATTTTCCTGCATTTTTTTGTTGTCGTGTTTCAATAGTTTTTATTTTTTTTTATTAAATAAAAAATTGAATATGAATGTGTCACATAGAATGAGAATGCTAGAAGATAGAAAACAGAGGAATGCTGAATAACATTTTTTTGAGAACTAATATGAATTTACTAGTTCAAAAAAAGTAGAAATATTTCATAAAATTGTCTCACATTTACTATTTGAATTACTTTCGATCTTAAAACAAAATGCTTAAAAATTTGAATTCAATGCTCTTCTAGCATCATGAATTCAATTATCAGGTGTGCTTCATGCTGTTCACAATATCATTGAAAAATGAAACACCGATAATGTACTCCGTTGCGATTGAGGGGGCATATTGGAGCACATTCTATTAATGAGCAAGCAATCGATAATGTCCTTCCCTTCCTTGTTACTCTCCATTTTCTACCCTCATAGTAGCGCTTAGTATCTCTCTATAGACTTTTTTTTGGTTTTTGTTATTATGATTTTGTGTTCAATCTAGTTTTTTCAAGCTCAGATCTATTTATTTCGGTTGGTTTATCCGTTTCTCATCACTTCTACGCCGATCAACCATTGAGTCTTGCGTGCCGGAGCGTATCTACAATGTCGTGTTTCTTTGTTACTGCTTCTTGTGGGAATTTGTTCATTTGTTCATTTTTAATTTTTTTAATTTGTTTTTTTGTTTTTATTGTCCTGACCTTTGAGTCGAGGACGTGTGTTATCTCTTAACTTTTATAGTCGAGGAGGAGTAGATCGGTGATGGAAAGTTTGTGAGAATTTGGACTACCCATGTCTTAGATCTAGTATGTTCGGAGCAGATATGTTCTTTAATTAAAGTTATACATGAGTTAGCGGAAGCTGAAGTCATAGATAGTTTTTTAATTGTAAGATTTTTTGTCTAAATTTATATCTTTGTAATTTTATAGCGTTATGTTATATTTATCTGAACTTTATGCTCTTGATGTAAAAATTTTATATTCTTAATTTGTTATAATAAAATATAAAAGATTCCCGTTAAAAAAAAAAACAATGAGTAGAGTTTGCAAGGATTATGGTATAAGTTTGTGATATGCTGTATAGTTTAAATTTAAATTCTTCACAACTGACATTAATGAAAAGTGATAAGAATCATATCATGTACTTGTCAATTATAAATTATAAATATAACTCAAACCCAACGTATTATGTGGGCTAGTTGTTTAAAAACACAAAATTGTTGTTCTTATACCGAGTACCTATATATTTTTATGCATATATATTATATTATATTGCTCAAGGATAAAGTTTCATGTGCGCTCACGCATTTCGAAAGTTTTTATTTTTCATATTAAATGAATGATGAGTTTGCCTCTGATACTATGGTAATCGTAAGAGATATTGTCGATAACGAGAATCAATTCCCAGATCTCTACAGTAACTCAATTTCTCTCTCATGAAAAAAAAATTCATCCCAAAAAAAATTATTTAGTGGGCTCTAAGTAGTAAGTATAAAATAAATTTTTTCAGTTTGTAGTATTTTGATTTCTTAGACTCAAGTGTCAATTCCAAGACAACTGGAACATGAAGTAACCTCTTATATCTACATTTATCTCAGAGAAAAAAAAAAAAAACTTATATCTACATTTTTTGAAAAAAAATCAACATCGCTTACTGGTTTTGACGAAGCACAAAGAAGATAAATTTCACAAAACATAAAATAAAGATAAATTCTATGTTAAACAAAGTCTCACCGATCAACAATGGAGTTTGGTAGAGTCTCACTACCAAAGGAAATGGGAGTCGCACCTCAAAAAGAAAAATCTCATCTCTAACAAAAATATCTCACTCAAAAAATGTAATGTTCCATGATCTCTAAACTGTTATAAAAGAACACTTAAATAGACTTACAAAAATCCTAATCCTAATTTGACTAACTTTAGACCAAGCCCATTACTGAATTACAAAAATAACTTAAAATATAAAATAAAACTGATAACCTAAATAAAGACCCAATTATTTATTTTGCCTCCGGTATCATTCTCCCTTTCTTCGAAAAAACTCGTCTTCGAGTTTAGAATGTGAGACATGAGCTTAAAACTTTCAAACCAAAGAAAACTCACGAACACAATAGAAAAAAATTGAGTCTCACAATCTTTCTACTATGACCACAACAGAGTCTCACCATTGCGGGCGAGTTGTCTTGAGTTTGAGATGAAAAATACATAAGCTGAAGACTTTCAAATCAAAGAAAACTCACAATTACAATAGACAAATTGAGTCTCACAATCTTTCTATTATAACCACAATAGAGTCTCACCATTGTTGGCAGGTTATTCTGTGATGCTTCTGTCTACTGCTTTTTATGTACTGGGTTTACATGTTGACAAAAGAAACAAGAAAACAAAGGATTTTTTTTTTTTTTGTTGTTTTGAGGGGAAAAATAAATTGGTGTAGTCACCGGTCACAAAAGAACAAGATAATGAATTTTGGATTCTGGCGTGGCTGGTTTTTTTTATTTTTTTTATTTTTTTAATTTTTTTTATTCTGGATTTTCCTGAATACGTGGGTGTGGGTTGTCTTCCCGGTGGAGTAAAAGAACAAAAAAAGAACTAAAGGAGATTTTGTTGGTGTTGGGAGGATTGAACGAATTGTTTGAGTTGAGTTGGGGAAGAAGACGAAAACATGTCTTAGGCGGTTGGGTGAAGAAGGGAAAAAAAAATAAAAAAAAAACTTTGATGATGGTGGGGCGTTTTGCATTGTAATGTGATAGATCGTCAATTGCTTGAGAAAACAATCGAGCCTTTTGCTTTGATATCAATTTGACGCAACACGAAAAAGATAAATTCCACAAAACATGAAATAAAGATAAATTTTATGTTGAACAACGTCTCACCGTCCAATAATAGAATTTGGTAGAGTCTCACCACCAAAGGAAAGAGGTCTTTTTTACTGTTGATCGGAAACGCTCGAAATGTGAGATGAAACCTGACGCAGCACGGAGAAGATAAATTCCACAAAACATAAAATAAAGATAAATTCAAAGGAGAAGGGAATTTTAGAGGAATTATTAGCTGGTATATATATATATNATATTCAAAAGAGCTTCTGAATTCAAATGACGTTCAAAGATAGCGGCTATGTTTACTAAAGAAAAGAGAAGGGAATTAAGATAAAGGTAAAGGTTACCAGCTTGACCCATGATGGCAACAAGACTAAAATAATTGACGACCTTTAGCAATATTTAACAGGTAGAAACATGAAAAATTGCGTTTTATCTTTGGTCATATCCCATTTAATTAAATACACTAATTATTAAAAAATGATAAAGTACCTACAAAGTTGTCATGTCTCACGATAGCATGCTTCACGAGTCAGAATTTGACTTCAGCTAGTCTCTAATTGTAATTAAATATGTTGCTTATATATATATATATATATATAACATGATTGCGTTTAAAAGAAGTTTAGATGCAAGCATTTAATTGATTAATGTTGAGGAAGAGATCGAGATGTCTTGTGAGTTCATCGAGAGTCTACTGATATACAGATTAACGGATTCTATTTTAATTAAAAAAAAACTTAAATATTTACATTAGTCACAAATATGATATTTATATTAGTTCCAAGAAGGCAAATATTTCCTTATATAGAAGTGTATGATGGGATGATATTAACGAGAGAAGAGAGGACAAGAGAGAAATAATGGACTACATCTTGTATATTGAAGTATATTGATGTGCATTACAATGACCACTTAAACATCATTTTTCTTTGACTTGGTAAATTTGTGAGCTCGAAAACATCATTTTTTTTTTTTTAATTGAATCAAGCCTCATTCATAGCTGCAAGCCTACAATCTATTTATCAACAACATTATTGCTCATAGCTTCTTTGAATTCGCCAGATCATCTTGTAGATTTATATCATTTATACTTAGTACATAATCATCTATGAGTAGACTTGATGGTCACCTTTGTCTTTATTCCCACTGTTTCCATCCCCTATATACATGTGCGATTGATCATTAGATTTTCTTTTACTTCCATTTTAAAGATTTGTCACTTGTTAATCTTTTAAAGAAGTATCTTGTGGTGCTTGACACTTAGGATTTTCACCTTGTAAAAGTATGATATCTTCCATTAGAGTAATTTGGTTGGTATTTTTAAGGAAGATAGCATCCCTACTTTTTATCAATCCTCTCTCGTAATGGTAGAATCGGTATCACTACCATTCTTTATGTATTTTATAAACTTTCATTCATAAGTTTTGTTTCCCAACTTATCCCTTAAAGGCTTTGAAATAAGTACATATACTTTACATTCCTATACTTTGATATTTTTAACATTTGATTTTAGGCCTATCTAATATTAATAGGGTGTGAGTAGTTTGGATTTTGTCTTAACTTTCTTAAGAATCTATGTTGAAGTAGATAAAACATTTGCCAAAAAATAAACAGGTAAATTAATATACGCTATTATGGATCTTGTCATATTCATTACGGTTTTATTCTTCTTTTTTGCACTGCCATTTTGCTGAGGCTTATATGACATTGTATATGGATGCCTTAGAGCATTCCTAGTAAGCTTTCTAAAATTTCTTTACATTTAACTCTAAAAGTTCACTTAAAGGATTTAGAGAGCCACTTTTTAAAACCATTAAATAACAAACTCTCTAAATATTTTTCTACTTTAAATAAATATTATTTTTTATTGATAACATTAACTACCATGAAAGAGAAATAAAGTAGAGGAAAACAAGTTTGTGGGGCCAAAGCTAAAAAGTAATATTAAAAAAAATTTAACTTTTAAATTTTGGCTCTTAAGATTTAAAGATGAAATCTGACAAATATTATATTTAACTTTGGATAGAGAGCTTGTTCAATAGAGTTTTTTTGGGTGTTTGGTTAAAAATTTAAAAAAATGTTATATTTAGAGAGCTCACTAAGAATGCTTTTATTCTATTTTTCTTACATAAACAATCTATGGCTTCATACTCATCTTCCCTATTGTTATTCTAACTCTTTATGGACCTTCCCTTACCAAGTGAAGCAAAAAATTTGATGGTTCCACAGAAAGGTTTAAGGCCCAATTGGAATCCAAGAGTTTTCAATAGGAAGATGGTTTTGGACCACATAGAAACCTTTAGTCCTGTTATGAAACCATTCACCATAACTCGCTCTTGATATTCATTTTGATTGGCCTATTTGACAATTGGATCTGTCGAACACTTTCTCACATGGGTTCTTTAGAGGAAAAGGTATTTATGGAACAACAAACTAGTTTTGTTAGATTCTCAATTTCTCTCTCATGTTTGCAAATTGAGGAAGGCCATTTATGGTCTGGGTTAATCGTCTTAATTTCTCAGTACTCATTAACCTTTGGTTTTCCAGAATCATATGTGGATTACTCATTGTTTACTTATCATCATTCTAATGTGCAAATTTTCGCTTTAATCTATGTGGATGATATCATCATCTCAGCTGCCACCCGTCTTTCTTTCATTCTTCGATTGATTGATTGCTTGAAACAAGATTTTGCAACGAAGGATTTGGAATCCTTGAATTATTTCTCCTGAATACCGAAAAGTTGTTGGTGCCCTTCAATATTGTACATTGACACAATATTGCCGGGGAAATGTTAAGGATGTTCTTGTATCAGCAACATCCCCTGCTGCTAATAATGCAGATAATTCATTTGTTACTTCAGCAAACATCTTCAACAGGGGATGTTAAGGATGTTCTTTGTATCAGCAACATCCCCTGCTGTAAACTTAAACGTCTGTTGTAAATTTGTTTCTCTATGATTATCATAAAATATTATAACGTTTTCTTACAAACACAAGCAATATATTCGGATCCCTTGATCTTCATTATCATTTATTAATTATTACTTTTGATTCGGATTTTGTCGTGGGACTCACTAAATCCATTGGTCACTATTTTGTTGTTGACTCACACTCCTCCCAACATGCAATATATTAAATCTTATGGACACGCTTCAACTTCCATTAACAAGTACGGACAAGAGTAGGTTTTTTTAAATAGAAAAGAGACGACATCGTGTCCATGTGTTCAAACAGTTTGGTGTTTGAAAAATCATAAAAGCTACTCATTTTCCTACCTAAACTTCGGAGATTGTCGTGTGGACATTAATTATTGTTCCACCGATCTTTGAGAGCGTAGTCTTAATTTTCTAATATAATTATAGTTATCACTAACTTAAATTTAATTCAGTCTGTCTCTCGATCACTCTTACTATCTTGTGAGTCTTTTTTTTTTTCGTTAATCTTTTGATTAACAGCATCATTTATTGTCATGATTACGTCAATGAAAGACCATCTAATTTCTCTTCTCTTAATCTCGTGCTGTATTAATCAACGAACAATTTTTTTTTTTTTAAAAAAAATTAAGTTTATAGGAATTTTTTGAATCTAATTTATTAAATACCACCGTCGAACGTAGTTATGCATACACAGTATCACGTCTGTTTCAGTTTATGTCGCGTCTGAATAAATAAATAAATAAATTAATTAAAAAAATGAAAAGAAGAAAGTCGACAATTATGCTTAGGCATTCTCCGTTCACACTGTGAGAGTATGCTATGTTGACCACGTGGCGGGCAGGTTGGACTAATTAGGGGGTATATATGAGACGGGACATGGGCAAACAAAAGGTGGTCATAAATTTTTGAAACCTAAGCTGATTGAGAAAAAGTTCAGAAACTTTTTACGTCTTGTTTTCTAATCTAAGTGATTATTCAAAGAAAAACACAAAACGGAACTACCATATTGGTCAGAGAAATATCTTTTCAGTAATTTTCAAAGATTTTTTCACGTGGAATGTTAGCCCAGTAAAATATTTACAAAACCTTACAAAGTAACGTGATACAATAATATTAAAAATGAATAAATTTAAATTTTAAAAATTCAATCATATTATAAGAGTTTTATTTTTTTATTAAAAAAATATTTTATAAGCTTAACATTTCTCTTTTTTAACATTAATAATATATGCTAACTAATAGTCTAGTAAGAAACTCCAGAGATAAATATAGTTAATTAAATCATGAATTATTTTAAAAGATTATATTAATAAAAATATAAATTTAATCATTTAACTTTTCATTTAACTTGTTCTTAAAGTTTAAATAATAAAAAATTATGAATTATTTGCTAATCTTAATGCATGATCATATATAGGCATAGTAAAAATAACCAAAACATTTTATTCTTCTACTTCTTCTTATCTTCTTCACTACAGTTATCTATCACCTTTTACTCTCATCTGCCCAAACCCCAATACGTCTCGTAAATTTACAGCACTTGTGTGGGTTTTTACAGATATAAAGTAGTAATTTGTTGTGGTTGGCCTTCAAAGGGCCAATTAAGCCGACTTCGTCAAACTCTAGAACAAAAAAGAAAGGAAAAAAGTTAAAGTTTTCTTTAATTACTTTTTCTTGGTTCGCTTTTGATCAATTATTTTCTTCCACCCACTAAAAATCAAAAGTAAGTATAAAGGAACATTTGCCACCTTTCTTGTGTTCATAACTAGAATATAATATAAATTAGATTAATGATATTTATCGTAATAGATTTTCACACTAGCTTTATATCAATTGACGTGGACTGACGTATTAATGTGAAACGAATATAAAAATCTAGTGTGAATCATTCTACAAAAAGTAGAAAGAATATTAAGTCGGTAACATGGAGATAGTCTACGTAAATTGTGCCACATTAACAAACGGACAAAGTAAGACCCTACTACTTTAATATAGTTTTAAAGGAACTTTATTTGTAACTATATTAAGCACTTTATAAATATAGGAGTTTTTTTTTTTTTTTTTTTAAGTACTTCCATATATTAAAAAAACAAACAGATTATAAAGAACAGCTAAAATAAAAAAAAAATAACAAATTAAAAAATTTAAATTAAACAGATAATTAATACCTCACAGCATAATAAAAATTTCAAAAAAATAAAAATAACGTGAGAATACGACAAAAATATGGGGCATCACAAATTAATCACCGCACCCCAAAGCAACTTTACCATTTTTTTTGGGGGGGCAGTAAAACTTTCCTAATTTACTTTTGTATAAAGAAATAAATTAAAAAAGAAAAAAGAAGAAGATATGGATGAGTAAAGTAATGCAAAATTTGACTTGATGACTTTGTCATTTTGGCAGCTAGGGTTGATGTAAAATATTTATTACTAATTTTTATTGTCGACAACATATATTTAATATCTTGGTGGGAAGTGGGCATCTAAAAACTCTCATTTACTACCCGGCCGTGACCGTCATTGAAAAGATCAAATACAATCAACTTGCGCATGAGACTTCGATTTGAGTATATCCTAAACGGTGCTAATCAGCTTAAGAAAAAAACCAAAAAAATGTGTTGGTCTAAATTATCTAATAGTATATATAATGTTATATTATTTAAAAAACTTAAAGTTACGTGACAACGTAAATAACATATACATTGTTAAATGCTGTAAAATTTAATCTGAATTATAAAATAATTTCTCTTAATTTCAAACGAAATTGAAAAATAGAGAGAATTTTAATCCGAGAGATAGTCAAGATTTGCCGACAGAAGGGATGCCTCTGGATGCTAGAAAATGAATGGTTATTAAGCGGGAATAGATGAAATGAAAAAAAATCTATTTTACGATTAAGATTTTATTTTATTGCATATATTCGTGTACATGTGTCGGGCTAAAAAAATGTACTTCTCAACTTAGAAAAAAGGAAAAAGAAAATACAATTGATATAATTTGCACACTTGGGTAACTTCGAGGGAGTGGGACATAGTTACTATATGGCCTAGAATTTTCTGAATCAGGTGCCCCCACAGCACATGGATATCATAAAGGGACGAGTAGTAGTTTTGTCACTAATAGCAAGCAGAAAAAGAATCAAAATCTTCAAAAATGAGAAAAATCTAGTATTTATATTATATTGTCATTTTCATGTCTCCACACTATAAATTCTCTGCTTTCCCTACTCTGCTCCCACCTCACATGCACAAGTTGGAAACCCTCCAAAAAGTAGTTTTCTATTAGAGTGCCTTAATTTCTGGATCCCAAAAACTGTTCTTGGGACAAATTACTTACATCCACTGAAATTCTGAAAGAGTTAACTTTTTCCAGGAGATCCACTGAATCATGGGGAACTGCATGGAAACATGCCAGCAGGGGCAAAAAACAGAGGAAATGCAACAGGGAGGTCATGAAACAGAGAGATCAGCAAGGCCGTTTGTGAAGGAAAGTGGGTTTGAAAAGGGTAGCGTAAGGTTTAAAATTGTGCTCACAAAGGAGGAGTTGGCGTGGTTCATGCTTCAGCTGAAGGATAAAGAAGGGAAGAGGCTGGAAGACGTTTTCAGGGAGATTGAAAAACAGAGAGGAAAAGGAAAAGTTGAGGCATGGAAGCCTTCTCTGGAGAGTATCATGGAGAGCCCTGATGTGGTTGAGATGGAAAGATGAGTCCTTCAATTGCAGCCATTTTTCGATTTGTAGGCTCTGCTTTTTTTTTCTTTTTTTTTTCTTTTGGCAAATGTTAAGAGAATTTCCACTATCTAACAAGATAATGAAGGAAAGAAGCAGAGGATATGGGGATTGAGCTGAATATATTACAGGAGGAAGACCATTTTTGCACATTAACTATGATCTCGCTCTTCTTTATTGTTGAATGTTTGGTATGGATGATGTCCCTATTCTCTTTCTTCCTCTCAAACTTCTATGTGCGCCAAAGTTGATCGGATTGTAATTATTTTAATATTTGAGTGCAATTATTTCCTGCCTTTTAGCTAACAGATCGATTTGATTGTATTCAAATCTTGATATATCTCGGTCTACCATTTTGTATGTTCTCTATCTACCATAATTTTCCTATAAATAATAATAAGTTGGATTGTAATTGATTATCAAGAAATAAGAGTAAGATGAAGTTCTTTGGACTCTTTTTTAATGGTGAATGTCTAAACACTTAACCGCCCGTAAAATTTCTCATCTCAATCTCTCTTTTTATTCCGCTTTTATATTTAATTTTTCTTAGTATTATCAATTTTTTCATGATGTACATATGCTTTCTAAGGTTCTTTAACCTGAGAAGTGGCATTCCTCATAAAAACTTCCATTTTTTCTGGTCAAAATAATACAAAACTTGAGAACCAAGACTCATACGCGAGTCTATTAAATTGACATCGTTTTTAGATCATGTAATTTTTCCATACGTATTTTAAAAAATTGCATATGAAAATTATGTATTTTAACAACAATTGTCAATTTAATTAATTGAATTAAAAAAATTTCCATCAATTTTGAGAAAACTTTGTCCCTTTTGACGTTATCCCAAAATTTCCACAGCAATGGACGTTGAGGACAGCCCATGCATAGTTCAGCTAAATCACTCTACCAATTAAAAGAAGATTTTTCCCCTAATGAAAAAGTCTACGTAAATTACGCCACAATCCATGAAGCTCTTCTTCAACAAGATCACCTGCATGCGTCCAAATCTAACCAACCGAATCTGCCAACCCTAGGCGTGATTAAACTAATTTCTTAGGGATTAGGCTTAGGTGCTGTAAAAAAAAATTTACTGCACCTAAGCTAATTCCATTTCTAAGTATAAGTAATATTTTGCAACATTTTTTCTAGTTATGTCGGCTGTTTATTACTCTTGAAGTTTGAAATTGCAGGTGAGATCACATGGTCATTTTCTTGTCATTAATTTGCTTGAAATTGCAGGTGAGACCACATGGGGTGTGTTTGGTGTTTTTCCTTGGCATTAATTTGCTTGGAATAAAGTTTTTTCCAAATAGGTGGACGTTTGGGGAGATTCTTTCAAATAAAGGTAACAATTTGTATTCGTTTGTCACGTTGATGTCATATCGAGGTATTAGTATAAAATTATATAAGTCATTATTAAATTTAATTTATTTAATTAAACAGATCATACTCTTTAAATCTAATCTGCTAATTTTATATTGGGTTTATATTTGATTCTCAAGTCATATAAAAAATTTACAACTCTAAATATCACTTGTTCGGTTCGGATCGTATCAAGATATAGATATAAAATTATATAAATCAATGATAATTCGACCCATTTAATTAAACAGATTAAATTCTTCAATCATAATCTATTGAATGTTAAAAAATTTTGGATCTTACCTCCAAACCAATTTATTAACCTGATAGACATGAATGCATTTTTAATTCTCACAGAACATATCAATATCAACTGAATATACTAAATTAAATAATTTTTTTTTTTCAATTTTTAATTAGAGAGAAGCTTTTTGATTTTATAATTAAATCGGACTCTTTCCAGTATGATGTGCAATTTGTCAACACTCTTTAACAAGTAGGGACAAAAGTAGGTTGTTGTTGCTGAACATTGAAAATACCAAACCTAAAATCGGGAGACTGTCGAGGCATATCGGCTCGCAATAAATCGCGCAAGATATGTGAGACTTGAACCACGATTTTTTTTTTTTGTTTTTTGTTTTTTGTTTTGGTTGAAAAAGCACGATAATTTTTGTAATTTAAAATTATTTTACAGTAAAGGAAAGACAGTAATTTCTCTTAAAGTTAATATAATTTAACATATCTGTTGGAATTTATTGACGTAGGTGCACTAAAGGCCAGTATGGAAAACAAAGGCTGTCAGTGTGTCATGCACCTAACAGAGAAAATAAAAAGAAAAAAACAAATTAAGTCCATTTCTCTAATTTTGTTCCTATCGTCTAAAACATCATGTACTGTCACCATTCCATCAATGGAGACTTTTTTCTGGTGGGGGCATTAAGAGAGACCTCTGATGTACCTTTGGTCCACCCGACGGGACCAGGCTAAAGAGACCCATTTGGGCTTGGGAATTAGGCCCAAAATGATAAGCCTCCATGAACGAGCCAGGGCCGAGGAGGGTAAGCCTGCCAGTGGTTTAGAGAATGAAGAAATGTGTGTTATGAAAGATAACCGTTCCGTTACTTCATTTCAATTAGACACGATTTGTAAATATGATACAAAAAATTTGACCCGTTTAATTAAATAGGTCAGATTGACTTATATAATTTTATACACATAATTCGACACGACTCAAACTCGACATGCGATATAATGCAAATAATTTTTGACATGATTTGTAAATGCGACACGAAGCCAAAATAAAATTAAAAAGTTAAAATTAAAGAGTTTGTCTTATTTAATTAAATAAATTAAACTAAAATTGATTTATATAATTTTATGTCTATACCTCGACATGACCAAAACCCAATACATAGACATAGATTGTCACCCATAATCTTAACTATCTTAATATTCTCAGCAAGGAATCCAGCAACATCTTTAATGCAGCCAACAGACACATAACACTGCGTGACACCTTATAACGGTTGCACCAAAACAAAATTTAAACTATTTCGTCTTAAAAAATTCAAGAATTAGCAACCACAATCATGACACGCGGTCTCCTAATATATTTTATTTTATTTTTATATGAATGATTATCTTTCATTAACAGAACACCTTAAAAAAAAAAAAAAACAAAACAAAACAAAAACAAAAACAAAACAACTTTAGCAAAACACACGCAGGTGACCACGAACTTTGGTGCTAATTAATAATGACCACTGTATAACAAGCGACAAATTCTACCACAAACTAATTATTTGTCGATTATTTTAAGAAAATATAGAGATGGGAAAGGCAATTAACGCAAATTTGCTGAGTTAAATTAAGTGGACTTTGAAAGAAGTATCAAGTGAACTTATTTTCTTGACCAATTCTTGAGCAAGCCAAATGCAAAGTCACCCTCTTGGGCAGGTAATGTTAGAACATAACTTTTAGTTTAGAATTCAAGAAAATGACTAAAATCTTTCAAACCTTAAAAGGTACGTAGTTTAGGTTAGAACCACACTTCAAAAATAAAAGTCACTAGTTTGAATATGTTCATCTCCTTTCCTTTTCGGCGTACTTAATTTTTTTTTTTAAAAAAAATCTTCTAATGAGTGGCTCAAATTGGAAAGCACTTGCGGCTCATTCACAACTATTAATGTCATATGCTAATGTGTATTGTAATGAGTACTATTAGAGCTATGACAACTTTAGGTATAAGTTTCTTTACAAATTAAAGTGACAGTTTATATCACTTATCACATTAGCCATTAAATTGATATGGTAGATCACGTGGCATAATGGCTTCCACTCCGCTATCTCAACTTGCCTCCTTTGTTGCTTTCTCTACACATGCACCAACAACCTCAACCCTCATCTCCTCCTCCTTGTTTGGACACTGATTTTGACATGAAAATAAAGAACGAGCATATGTATATCGACAATACCGGTCAAATTAATTGTAAGTCTTTGGCTATGGAGCCTTGGAGACCCACAGCCTCCCATGGTATGGTGGTACGACGATGGTAGGTGGCGAGGTCTCAAAATGAAAGAGATGGCTAAGCCTGGGTAATTGAATCCAGGATTGACATGGCAGGCATAATCTAGGGTTGTAGTCGCCCTCTTGGCTAGGTGATGTTAGAGCATAAATTTTCTTTTAGAAAGTCAAGAGGAAAATCTTTCAAACCTGAAAAGGTACGTAGCTTAGCTTAGAACCACACTTCAAAAATAAGATTCACTAGTTTGAATATCTTCATCTCCTTTCCTATAGGGCTTAATTTTTTGAAAAAATAAAATAAAAATTTCGAAGGAAAATTGGAAACCACTTGCGGCTCCATCACAACTAAGGACAAAGATTGGCTCCATCACAACCATGAATCAAGATTTTTTTCTAAATTGAGTTAGAAGAAAACTTCGTCCACATTCACTCATATTGTAATTTGCCAAACTAAACTTTCAAGACAAAACAAGTAATAAAAGACATATCTCCCTGCATTTGGAGGATCATTTAATTAACTAGAAAAACAAGCGTAATAACATTTTTTTAAAAAAAAAAATTCCCTCAAAAGAATATAATGATGGTAATAATAATTTAATTCATCTAAAATTCTTCTGGGATACTCTTAAGATCTATATAACCGCTAGTGATCATAGGGGGCAAAAAGCCTTTTTTGTTTGTTAAAGCTTTTTTCCTTCTTGTTTTTATTTTCTCTTCTTAAAACAAAAATATTATTAAACAATATAATACACAAAATATTTTAAAATATTTTTAATTTAATACCTCATCAAAACACTTTTTCAAATAAAAACTAAAAAAAAAACGCATTCCAAAAAGTATAAAAAAAGGAAACCATGTTTTGATAGTAAGAAGCTCACACGCAACGTCCTTAAATAATTCAATTAAGGGACCTCCATGTTTGCAGTTCGATAACTTTTGAGCCACTAATTCTTGCTTCGTCATCTTGACTTTTGTGGCAAACCACTTCTTGATATTTCCTGATGTTCTTTTTCTTATCATAACAAATCGTCTTAAAAGAAGAAATAGTAATTACAAGCTTAAGTATATAAGATAATCAATGAAACACACATAGTTGTTGCTGCTTGAGCTCTCATTTCTACACTTTTAACTTGTAATTTGGATTCGTCTGGAAACTAGACAAAACTGTAACTAGTAAAACACTTGCACGGGATCAAAACCCTCTTAATTTTAAGTTAAATGAGGAAGATGCATTTCATGTTCAATGATGTTTATGTTGCTGCTTTATTTAAAATTTTAAATAACGTGATATTTAGATGCTACAAAACAAAAATCTTGACCGTAAAATAAATCATCTCCCGTTGAATATGTGATTTTTGAGCTCACATATGAAAAAAAAATGTTAAAGTATATATTGAAAGGAATCGAAGTCAAGCTTGGAAAGAAGTCGCAACTTATTTTAGATTGCACCAACATATATTGGAATTTGCCTCGATAAACCATCATGCAAAGACTTCCTAGGTGATGTTTTCATAAAGGGAGACAAAGGGTCAATTGTATCATCAAGAGAGCTGCTATTTCTTGATTGTTTTATCAGTTCTCTTACTAAAATAATAAAGAAAATAACCTCAAGGAATTGACTCAAGTAACCGAAGGGCTTCGCCCGTCAGAGGTAGCTAGGTACATGAATCGGCCCCGCCTTTGCAGGGTTTTTCGTCTTTTTTTAAAAAAAAAAAAGGAGGAGGAGGAGGAGGAGGAGGAATAGATTGAAGGGGGGAAAGAAAAGAGAATAACAATAGTAACATTAATAAAAATAATACATCTAATTAAAGCTCTTCTGGGATGCTCTCAAGCACCGGAGAAATTCTAGCTTCAGAGGACACAACATTAACACGATTTGGTGATATGTGCACGAGCTCACGTGCTACGTCTTTGAAGTCAAGGAAGCCTCCATCTTTGCACTTGGACAACAGTCGAGCTGCCTCTTGCTTTGTCATCTTCACCTTTACTGTAATCACCTCTTTTTTGCCAACACTACTGCCATAGCTTTTCTTCTCAAAAATCCTTCCCATCTTCTTCTTTTGGAAGCAATGGTTTTGAATATGCTGCAGAACGGTCTCTGTTGTTCTCTGCCTTCTTTTTTGATGACTTCTTCTCTAACTCATCTCTGTATATAGCTTTTGCTTCTTCTACTTCATCAAACAAGTGTCTGTTAAAGGAGGTAACAAAGGATTTTCCACATATTTAGAGAGAGAGAGAGAGAGAGAGAGAGAAAGAGAGAGGTGTTTGTGTAAATGACTGTGAGAAGAGGAAGGGAGGTAGTGATATAGAGCATAAGTGGTGGGTTTTTTCTGAATTTATAGAAGGTATGTAGAGATGGGGAAGATAGTGATTGGTGGTACAAAACAGAGCATGGAGTGTCATCTGGGCATAGAAAAATCAAGTGGTTGATTTTCAAAGGATGATCAACCATGAGCGTCGAATACACGACATGGAAAATCTTTCAAAATCCTGTCAGTCAAGCTATGCTGGAATACTGTAGACTAGTGGAGCCCTTTATTTCTTGGTTTATTATATATTTGTTGAGGAAATTGCATTGTCATGAGCCTTCTGCCTTCCATCTATTATTGAGTATTATAAAGGTGTGAGTGTAAAAAGGTTTGAATCTCGATCGAAAAGATGTTGTGATAAGTATGGTGGATTAATATAGTATAATTGTGTTTAAATTTATAGGTTTAAGTTTTTAGGCCGAGCGATTTCTCAACGTGTTATATTATGAGCTCACTAAAAATTTTTTCAAGATATCAATCTTTCTAACAAGTGAGATAAGAGTTAATGGTAGTGTGTGATATGATGGACTGGCACATGCATGGACAAGAATTCCTGAAATAAAAACAAAGGTACAAGGTGCATATATAAACGAGAGTTCTTAAAGTAAGAAACAAAGGTTTATAGCACATAAACAAACGAAAATCCATGTAATAAGGATAAAGGTGTGTAACGCTTGCAAAATCACTTAGCCTACAAGTGATCTTAGAGAAAGCCTATAAGATTAATAAAAAATTTCCTTACGAAGGGTAGTGTAGCAATATGGTGGACTCATGCTTGAGACGGATGAGTGGCGCTTGCAAAACCACATAACCTACCCTTGGCGTTGGCCCTTGGGCTTTTTATTATTTTTTTATTATTTACTTCTATATACGTATAACAATAGTTAATAAAGCAATAAAAAGCAAAAAGTAAGAATACTTTTCATTAAAAAAAGCAAAAACAAAAAACAAAGATTTAGCAACTTAGCAATTTAACCCTAACTTACACTTCAAAACAAAAAACAAAAAATAAAAAAAAAAAGCTTGTTAACAGTGAATGAATATTGATTTTATTTTTTACATATAAATTTAGTATTTAATCTTTATATTTGTTAAGAAAAGAATCAATTAGAGAAGTCATTTAGTGAGCCCATAATATAATTTGTTGAAACATCATTTAATCCAAAAACTTAAATTTATGAGTTTGGGCCCAACTATACTATAGAAAGTTATAAATCATTCACTCTTCTTACATCTTAACAATGTAGTACATAAACCTCACAAGTTATTCACAACAATATTTTTTATTCATGCCAACTTTAGCTTTTCTATTTTTTAATATATTTTTTATTCATGCTTTGGTCCCATTTAACAAAAATTCCTAGTTTCATCTCTGGTTAAGCTCAAACTTATAAACTTAAACTTTTAAATTAAATAATGTCTCAAAATACTATATTATAAGCTCACTAAAAGACACTCGATATGAATCTCCCTAACAAATAATTCTTGTTTTTTTTCATAAAGACACTGTCAAAATGGAGCCTACAGGTAAGCTGGTGCAGAGGCAAAGACTGATGCGAAGTCTTTCTTTTCTTTTCTGATCAGCAAGTCAATTCTCTTTCTGTACGAAGGTTTAAAATATGTCTTTTGTAACGGTGATGAGTTGGTAAGCCAACAAAAGGAATTGCGTAGGAAAAACCAAAAAAAAAGAAAAGAAAAGGAATGGCCTAACCCGATCCTCAGCACTAAGAAATGACCATTGCAAGAGGCTTATCTAATTCCCCTGCCGTCTTTTCTCCTGCAAAGTCTAATATTTTGTCATTTTAAGGTTCTACATTTGAGATGATTTTGTGAAAAGCTCGGCAATCCTTCTTAAAATTATAGAGTGATAGCTTTTAGTGCTTGCCAAAAAAACAGAAGAAGAACAATTGCTTGCATGGTTTGGTAAGGGTTTTGTAGAACAATTTGTTTTAAAATTATTAACAAATAATTTAAAACACAAAACACTCTTCAAAAGATTCGGAAATTGGATTTGACTTAAGTGGGGAAGGTGATATGGTACTTCACGGGTTTACTCGTTTTCCTGCAGCCACGAAGATGACATTATTGGGTTGATTTGGGCATGCATGTGTAGGTTAGCCTTTCAATGGTCCAACTAGTTCAAGCCCTAGGGGGTGGAATCAGGTGTATCATACTCAAACTCAGTAGCCAATGCTTCAGATTTTCCAAAAAGTACTTGACAGTTGACACCGCTGATTTATGGGTAATTTTAGAAGTCTCTTAATATTTATCGTGTATTTTTTAAAAAATAAGGTAATTTTTAAAATTACAATTTGATTAATATTTAATAGTGATTAATTACAAGCCCAATAATAATTTTAAAAACTACATTATTTTTTTAAGGACCCAAGAATGACATGAGATGGACTTTTAATATAACTCCTGATTCATTCAATATTGACAATTTCTACGTCATTTTGTAGTAAGCTTATAAATAACGTGACCATGTACCGTATCCTTAAATGAAAGGAAAGAACTATAAATGAAAAATGATTGCTAGCTGTTCCATTGAAAAATGGGTTGGTTCCACCTTCAAAAAAAAGGAAAAAAAAAAAAGAAAGAAAAATGGGTTGGTTGGTTGGATACTATATATAAGGTTCAACATGAACTTCCTATTTGTCTCTTGCATTGGCCCATCGCATATATCTTATATAATTTTTTGTATATAAGAAAAAGACGAAGAAAGTTATTTTTTTAAAAAAAAAATAAAGTTTACTTTGTAGAATTGCAGGTAATTTGACTGAGCCTGAACATTTGACAGAGAGTAACAATTATATAACGATGTAACGGAAAAAATGTATTATAAGTGAAGGAAGAAATATTTTTATTTAATGAAATGAACAGTTTTCTAATCCTTCAAAACTAATATGATTCATTTCTTAACTTGTTTCTATCTCTATTTACTGTGGATGTAAATTTTTTTTTTTGGTTGTTTTGGTAAGACTGTGGATGTAAAAAAATATCTTACAACGTGTATGTTACAATGTAAAAAATATCTTTAATAATATTCAGATTATGTTAAGACAAAGATTTGGCAACATAGCAATTTAACCGTATCTTACATTTCAAAACAAAAACAAAAAAAAAAACTTGTTAACATTGAATGGATCTTAATTTTATTTTTTATATATAAATTTAATATTCAATCTTTATATTTGTTAGGAAGAGAATCATCTAAAGAAGTCATTTAGTGAGCCCATAATGTAACATGTTGAAACACCATTTAATCCAAAAGCTTAAATTTATGGGTTTAGGTCCAACTATACTATATAAACCACTCATTCTTCTTATATCTTAGCAATGTAGGATACAAACCTCACAAGTTATTCACAACAATATTTTTTATTCATGCCAACCTTAGCTCATCTATTTTAATATATTTTTTATTCATACTTTGATTCCATCTAATAAGAATTTTTGGTTTCATCCCTGTTTATGCTCAAACTTAATTATAAATTTAAGCTTTTAAATTAAATGATGTCTCAAAAATACTATATTATAAGCTAAGTAAAAAAACTCTCCGATATCAATCTCCCTAACAACCTATCTCCCTAACAACCTATTTCTTGTTTTTTTCATAAAGAAACTGTCAAAATGGAGCCTACAGGGAAGCTGGTGGAGAGGCAAAGACTGATTCGAAAGTCTTTCTTTTCTTTTCTTTTTCTGATCAGCAAGTCAATTCTCTTTCTGTACGAAGGTTTAAAATATGTCTTTTGTAAAGGTGATGAGTTGGTAAGCCAACTAAAGGAATTGAGTGGAAAAAAAAAAAAGCCAACAAAAGGAATGGCCTAACCCGATCCTCAGCGCTAAGATCGGAAATGACCATTGTAAGAGGCCTATCTAATTCCCCTGCCGTCTTTCTCCTGCAAAGTCTAATATTTTGTCATTTTAAGGTTCTACATTTGAGATGATTTTGTGAAAAGCTCGGCAATCCTTCTTAAAATTGCTTGCCAAAAAAACAGAAGAAGAAACAATTGCTTGCATGGTTTGGTAAGGGTTTGTAGAATAATTTTTTTTTTTTTAAATTTATTAACAAACAATTCAAAACACAAAATATTTTTCCAAAAATTTAGCGGGATTAGAATTTGACTGAAGTAGGGAGGAGGTGATATGGTAGTTCATGGGCTTACCTGTTCTCCTGCAGCTACAAAGATGACGTTATCGGGCTGATTTGGGCCTGTGTTGGTTAGCCTTTCAATAACCAGCCCAAGCCCTAAGGGGTGGAATCTGGTGTATCAAACTCAAACTCAATAGTTAATGCTTTAGATTTTCGAAGAAATACTTAATATTGTTGATTTATGAGTAATTTTAAAAGTTTTTCTTATGTCCATCTTGTATCCTTTCAAATATAAGATAACTAATAAAATCACAATTTAATCAAAATTAAATAGTGATTAATTATAAGTCCAATAATAATTTTAAAAATTATATATTTTTTAAGACATACTAAAAATACACGAAAGAAACATCTAGCATTACTCCTGATTCATATAGTTGACAAGCAATAATTTCTTAGCAAACGATACATTGAATGTCTTTGCTAATTTGTGAAACACTTAGTGGTCTTATATATAACACAATTACGAAGAAAGAAAAAAATAATTATTGATTGCCGGATAGAAATAGACTAAATGGCCAAAGAAAAGAAAATATCGAGATAAATTAGGGCATTACTTTTTTACTGCTAATAAGAGAAATATGAATTATCGACAGCAGTACTTTTTCCTTCTCCTTTTTCTTTTTTTTTAGGGTTAAACACTTTTTTGGTCCATGTGGTTTACCCGATTATCAAACAACTACCTCGTTTTTGAAAACGTATCACAGGTAGTACCTGTAGTTAACCTCAAAAACCAACTTAGTACTTCGTCAGGCTTCCGTCCAAAAAAATTAACGGAGTGCCACGTCACCACCAATTAAAATGCGACACGTGTCCAGTTAACTAAATTAAAACGCCACGTCAGCAAAAAAATAATAAAATAATAACTTAAAAAACAAAAAAAACTTAAAAAATCTAAACTTTTAAAACACAAAACAAATATATATACCTAGTATATCAGTACCTATATAGAAAGTGGGGGTGGCCGGGCACCCCCATTTTGGCCAAGGGGTGGCTCAAGCACAGCCCGTCCGTGAAGTTCAAGAGCCTCGATAACGTCACCCGCCCCTTCTCACCCTCTTCTCCCACTTCTCCCACCTCTGCCCGTGCTCCCATCTCTGCAGATCTCCTTCCGCCCCTCCTCTTCGACGACGTCGTTTTCGTTTTCAGGTCCATCGGATGTCCTCAATGACGATGATCGACCGGTTCGTGGTCTGTATGAGCAGCGCTCTCAGCTCCGAGTTGTCGGACACCTTGGTGAGCTCCAGGTCGTACACGTCGTAGCAGAGGTAGTTAGCCATGGCTGCGATTAAGCTCGATTTGCCAGACCCAGGTGGGCCGTACAGCAAGTATCCTCCGTGATCTGCTTTTTTAAGTTTTTTTTTGTTTTATTATTTTATTATTTTTTGGCTGACGTGGCATTCAAATTTGGTCAACTGAACACGTGTCGCATTTTAATTGGTGGTGATCTGGCGCTCCGTTAATTTTTTGACGGAAGCCTGACGGAAGTACTAAGTTGGTTTTGAGGTTAACTACAGGTACCACCTGTGATACGTTTCAAAAACGAGGTAGCTATTTGATAATCGGGTAAACCACAGGAACCAAAAAAGTGTTTAACCCTTTTTTTAAAAAAAAAAAATTCTCAAAGCAAAAAATCAACAAACAATCCAAAATAATTAGAACTCTTAAAACTATTTTCGTCATTATATTACATCATAATACTTTTCAAAAATAAAAAACACACTCGGAAAATTACTAACAAACAGTTGTGTAGCATAAAATGTCATAAACATCTAATTATACAACACGCTCGGCACTCGCAGAATTTACAGTTGCCATTTGATTATCTTCTACATGGTCGAGGGATTGAAGACTGCCATTAATTACTCTGATCAAACACTCCAACATTTTGCTGATTAAAAATATTAAAATTTCTCTTACAAAAATTTGTATGGACAAAGTTTCCTTTAACTAATCCTATTAAATCGATAGGTGATCAAAATGCATATGAGAGATTCTCATATGCATTTTTACAGAGCAGGTGAGGACATGCTCATCCTATATATTAACATGTTCGGTTAAAAATGCATGTAAAAATTAAAATGCTTGTGAGAATAATATTTATTTTGAACACATATCAATTTAATAGATTATGTTGGATGAAATTTTCTAACCCAATTTGAAAAAAAAAAATTAAACCCAATTTAAAGGAAAATATTTTCTAATTTTGATTCACTGTTCAAGTAATTACATTTCAATGAAGCTCAATTGGAAAGTAAATGTTTTACCTGCAGCAAATCATACTTCTATTATATATGCATATTACACAAACTATTCTTATTAATTTGCTTAATTTGTTGCATAAACACATCAATTATGTTTGATAACACTTTTCTTTCTTCTTCTTTTTTTCTTTTTGTTTTCTCTTTTTAAAACAAAAACATTAATAAACACATCAAAACATAAAATACTTAAAATTACTTTCATATTTACTTTACATCACTAAACATTTTTTAAAAAAAATAAAAAACGCCCACTAAAAAGCATTAACAAATGAACTCTGTGAATATGACATAACCTCGATAAATTTCCACCTNAAGATCAAAAAAATCTCACTCGGTTTGAATTTGCAAATATTTTTCACAGTCCGAACTGGTCTAAGAAAACGAAATGATTAAATATATTGATAACTAGTATTCCTAACTACGCGTTTTGACTGAGACCCACTAGTCAATGTTCTTATAGTCCCAATAGTGTCAATTATCATTTTTTTTTTAATACTTCAACCCATCTTATTAGACGGCTGAAAATCAACCAAAACGTGACCATGCATTCTGAAATCGACGTATTTTGAAGAATTCAAACGCAACTTGTCATAGGGCTAAAAATCACCCACCCAAACACATGACCATAGAAATTGATGCATTTTGAATACTTCAACCCATCTTGTCATACGGCTGAAAGTCACCAAAAACTACTATTAATGGTCAGCAATTTTTGTATCCCCAATATATAGTCCGAGCGGAGGTTTTTTTCCCCCGAAAATAGAAAGTAAACACGATACAAAACAAAAACAAAGGCTGCTACATGCATACTTTGATTCTGTTAATTTGTGTTGTGCTTTTTTTTTTCTTTTTCTTTTTTTTTCTTTTTTTTTTCAAAGCACATGTTATTAATATCTTTGATGTTTTGGTTATTGAGAACTTTACTATAGGTGCCCTACATTTGAGTGGATGGATTGTGATGGTGTTATATAGGTGTCAAGTTTTATGTTGGTTTTTTATTGTTAGATTATATTATGGGATTTGATTTTAATTTCCTATAATCAGATTTGATTATATTCATATTTGATTTCAATTGATCTCCTACCTTTTAAGTAATCAGATTTGATATTAAATGTAAGATCATTCTGAAGATGAATGAGTGAATTCATCATTAAATTTGTGAGACCCACATGTGAGTACCACTGATCTAATTGTGGATTCACAAAAGGGATAGTTATGAGGAAGTTTAGATAATGAAGTGTAACATCATTCTGAAGATAATAACAAAACCGATACTATCTCTATATTTGTATTGTTCTCATTTAACCTAACTTTTCTATAAATATGAGCCTTTTGTATCGTAAACAACATCAACGAATAAAAGCAAAATGTAGCCCGTAGACTTTATTTTGTGGACGAAGGTCATACCCTAAACTACGTAAAATCTTTTATGATTATTTTATGTCTCTTATGCTTTTCTATTTTATTCTATTATGTTTTCTTTCGTTTGTTAGGTAAAATTAGAATTTATAAATGATTTATGCTAACCATATATAATATTGTTACAGTTTTAAGTATTTCTTAAATTGTAATTTTAATGACTTGTCTTTTTAAAGTAATAGCTAAGTATGAGCATGTTATAATTTTTTATGTGGGTTCGTTGACTTCAAGTCTTTGTTACTCCCCCTCTTCCCGCAATGAATAGGGAAAAAAAAAAGTCCTTGTTTACTAAAACAGATTTCTCCCATGTGATACACAGATCCTTCATTTTGTTGAGTGTTCATCACTTCTCCCACAAAAATAATTACAAATATGTTGAGAAATCAACAAAAAGGGAAAGAGAATTCTAGCAATAGTAACATTTTTTTTTAAAAAAAAAAATCTAAATCTAAATCTCTTCTGGGATGCTCTCAAGCACTGGACAAATTCTAGCTTTAGAGGACACGACAGTAAGACGATTTGGTGGTATGTGGACAAGCTCACTTGCTACGTCTTTGAAGTCGAGGAAGCCTCCATCTTTGCATTTGGACAACATTCGAGCCGCCTCTTGCTTTGTCATCCTCACTTTTACTGTAATCACCTCCTTTTTGCCAACAGTGGTACTGCCATAGCTTTTCTTCTCAAAATCCTTCCCATCATCTTCTTTTGGAAGCAATGGTTTTGAATATGCTGCACAATGGCCTCTGTTTTTCTCTGCCTTCTTTTTTGATCCCTTCTTCTCTAACTCATCTCTGTATATGGGTTTTGCATTAAGACCAGGTTTCCTGTGTTCTTCTACTTCATCAAACGAGTGTTTGTTAAAGGAGTTAACAAAGGATTTCAACATATTTAGAGACCATACTTTATGAGGAGAGAGAGAGAGAGAGAGAGAGGAGAGAGAGGAGAGGTGTTGTGTGTTATGACTGTGAGAAGAGGAAGAGAGGTAGTGAATTTTATAGAAAGAGCATGGAGTCTTTTAAAGAAGTGCTCCACCTTGTCAAGTGGGGCATCAACTTCACGACATTAAATTCATTGGTAGAAGTCTTTTAAATTTTACCAGTCAAGCTCTTTAGTTGTTGACTGTAGCAATGGGTGGTGGAGCCCTTTATTTGTGATTTTTGTGGAGGAATTTGTCACGACCCTTCTATTAAATTATTAATTTATATGATCTTCATGAAGAAACAGTCAAAATGGAGCCTACAAGGACCGGTTGGAGAGGCATGCAATGGCTGACACGAAGTTTGTTCTTTTCTTTTCCTATTTTTTTTCTAGGAGGAGTCAATTCTTTTCTGCATGAGGCTTTTTTAATATTTGCCTTTTGTAATGAGATGAGTTGGGAAACCTTTTACATGGGAGGCCACAAATCTTCCTCTGCAGCCATTCCTCTTGCAAAGTCTAATATTACGGCATTTTAGGGTTCTATATTTTGAGATAGAAGATTTTGTGCTTCTATTTTGGGAAAAGTTTGGCAATATGCCTTTGTGCTTGATAGAGAACAAAATGTTAGAATATTAATTAATTATTTAAATTCATTTTTTTATTACTTGAAATTTTTGAAATAAGAGGTGATTTAAAGTGTATTTGGCATTGCGATTTTGTAGAGTAAAAGTGAGATTTTAAATCAAATCGCAGAAAATATATCGCTTTAAAGTACATTTTAAAAAAATTGTAATTTAAAAATATAGAAAAATATGTATTTTCAAATTGAAGGTAAACTAGTGTGTTTTTTTAAAACACACGATTTTAAATGTTAAATTGCAATTTTATTAAATGCTTAATTGCGTTTTCACATCGCTATTTTTAAATCACACTTTCTAAAATTGAAAATCCAAACGGACTTTTAACATGATGTTAGAGTAAAAGTCATAAGTTCAAATTTTGTCTCAATTCACTTCCTATATTAATTAAATATTATTTGTGTTATACCTCACTTATAAGGAGTTTGAGCCAACACGTTAGGTAAATCTTAAAATATTAATTAAGAACCAACCTTCTCATTGATTCATTGTTTCCTAGGGTCTATATAAGCCTCATAGCACACAATTTTCATTTTTTTTCGTTGTTATGGGAAAGGCTCCTAAACACCTTTTCAGCCTAAACAAGTTTGATTCTTCTCTTTGATTTTCATCAACCAAACCGAAGAAGAAGAAGAAGAAGAAGAAGAAGAAAAAGCGTCTAACAAAAGTTTGGCAGTAAACTCAAAACTCATTAGTTTAATGCTTCAAATTTCCAAAGAAACAATTGATATGGCTAATTATGAAGTTAAATATTCGTACCAAGAGTTGTTAGAAACTTAAAATATTCAAAGCAAGGGTTAATGAAGTACTAGCAACAGATTCTATAAATCTCATTCACTTTCCTAAATATAGGAAAAATTCCTAAAAAAAAAATTCGTACAACAGACTCCCTTAATATTTCCTAAAATAAGGAAAATCCAAGGGAACTATAGGGTAGAACTTTTTCTTCTCTATCCATTATTTTATTAAAAAAATAAAAATAAAATAAAAGCTTTCTCCTTCCTCTCTTTCCTCTTTATTTTTCTAGCATTTATTTAAAAGAATATCTAAATGGTATAGAGAAATGATAATAAAAGCTATTACGAAGTTTATTTTTTATTTTTATTTTTTTGAAGTGATGAAGTTTATTTAAATAGGAAGTTAAAAGTAGTTTAGTTTTCTAAATTTAAAGAAAATCTAACAGAAGTTGCTGTTAGTACTCTTAGAAACTTAATATATACATATAACAACAAATTTCTTAGTAATGATTGTTAGAACATATCTAATGCACTAACTTCCTTTGTAATTTGTGATTGTCTTATAGTACAATTACGAAAATTACAAGTTTTTTTTTTATTGTAAGTGACACGTGTCACACTATAATTGGTGTTGGTATGGTATATTCATAGATTATGTCAACTTTTCTAACGGTAGGCACCTTTTTTGTTTTTGGCTTACCCACAGAGTGTTTAATCACTTTTTAAGTCTCAGTAGACTATTTGTCAAAACCTTAAACTAGAGAAACCGATTTTACATTTATCCATTTTTTTAAAAAAAAATGAGTAAAATTTTTATTAAATGAAGCCATTATCATTGTATAGGTTCTAGTTTTATGTTAGAAAAATCTATAGATACTCCTTTAAACTATCACTTCATTGTCAATGTTTCCAAACGACCAATTATATCAACGTCCCTTCTAAACTACTAAAAAATTGTCAATATATCCCCAAAGGCAGCAACAAGATAAAAAATGACCTTAAAAAGTTTTTAATAAAACAAAAATATACTTATAAATTCGTAAAAACAAAAAACTAAAAACTAAAAACTAAAAACTAAAACTAAAACTAAAACTAAAACCAAAACTAAAACCAAAAATAATTGTTTTAAAAAAAATTATTAAAATGACCCATTGGTTTTTTTTTTAGTTTTTTTTCTTTATTTTTTTTTTAATTTTTTGTTTATTTTTAGATTTTTTGTTTAATTTTTTTTTATAATTTTAAAAATTTTAATTTTAATTTTATGAATAGTATTTTTGTCATTAAGAGGCATTGACATTGTTTTGATAGTTTGTAAAAGACATTGACATAATTAATAGTTTGATGAACACATTAACAATAAAATAATAATTTAAAGGATGTCTATGTACTTTTTCTTATATGTGTTACATAGAATTGGTATGCATCTAACAATACAACATGCTCACAGAATTTAGAGATGCATTTGGTTTTTTTCTACATTTTCGAGGGATTGAAGAGTGCCATTAATTATTTTGTGAGATCATGATCACAACTGTAAACTTAATTGACAATAAACCCAAATTCAATTGCTTAATGCTTCAACTTTTCCAAGTAATACTTTCTCAAACATTGCCGATCGATACGCGTTTCATTTTTATCAACTTTTGGAGTACGGTTTTTTTGTTCTCTGTTTCCTGTTTTCGGTCTCTCAAAACAATTACATTAATAAACAGCTCAAAATATAAAATATTTTTTATAAATCTGTATTCTTTTCTTATTGTAAAAATATTTGGACAAAATATGTGTTTAACTTTTGTGGAGGTAAGAACCGAATCATTATTTTTAAAAAATAAAAATAAAAATAAATAAAGGTGACAATGTGGCCTCCCCCAATGGAGTGTGGCCACAGGGCCTTTTTCTCTTTTTCTTTTTTTTACAAGTAAGACTCTACTTTTTTTTTTTTTTTAGTGAAAATTTGCCAAATTTTATTGATAATAAATCAGGAGCATAAAGCTCTTACATTAGAAGCATACAACGCAGATTAAACATAACACAAACGCTATAAAATTACACAGTCATAGACTAGACAAAAGTATTTAACAATTAAAAAACTGTCTATGACTACAACTATCACTAATGCAAGAACAACTCAAGATAAAGAACAAATCTACTTAGCAAACTAAATCTAAGGTTAGATCAGGACATGATTAATCTGAAACGCACTCTGTTATTACCAGTTGTGAGAATTATGCTCCAATGCCTAACCTACACTCCTCAACCATAAAGGGCAAGAGACACACAAGTCTTTGATCCAAAATCTAGAATGACAGATAAAATACAAGAAAATTAAGAAATGAAAAATAAATGCAAAAAATAAATTCATAAAGAAGATCTACCGACTGAAGATAGGACAAAGAGAAATGCCAGCGTGAGGTGACAGAACTCTTCAAAGTTTTCAGAGACTTTACATCTGTTTAAATTCTCAACGTGTACTAAAAAGCATTTTCTAAATGTAGTCCCACCAAAAAATAATTTATACTTTTATATCACGTTAAAAATATTTTTCAAACCAAAAACACAAAATGCTCCCCACGTTACGTTAAGAAACATAACCAAGAAATTTCAACCAAGCTCTTAGGAAACATAAATACGACAAAATTATGTTAGCTCTGTGACTTTGACAATATTATACCGTACTTTAATTTGCCTTGATACACATGTTGCCCCCTAAAAGACCAGACAATAGAAAGTCATTTAAAGTAAAATAAATCTCAAATATACCCGCTAGGGACATTGTAAGACCATGATCATCATTTGCCAATTTAATCTTGTAGACCTCAAGTTGACAATAAACTCGATCTGATGATGTTGAAATCGGTCGTGAGGAGTCTAAGACTAAGAACACCTATGATATCTGCAAAAGAAGAATGAATATGAAGTTTTGTGGGGCGTGTCGGCGGAAGATGCTTCCGATGTTTAAAAACCACATAAGATGAACTAGTCGCTGTATACTTGAAAGAATATATGATTTTATGGTATGTGCGTGAATTAGTAACTTACCCTTTTTGTCTTCCCTTACTTTTGCCTAAGGTGGTCCCTTCCTCGCGTGGCCCTGTCATGTGTCATCCTCCAATTAGGTCGGACGTGGGTTGCCCATGACGTCGTAAATGTTCCTGGTAGCCTTTTTAATGGAATGCACGGCTCAAATAACGTTAAATACGTACCACCTGCTACTTTGTCAGAAGGAGCACAGTGCCACTCTCACCAGTTCTAACGTATGTAGTTCTTCCAAAATATGGTTGACAGCATCGAGATTGGAATTTAACTCAAGTGGAGAAGGTGATATAGTATTTCTTGGGCTTACTCATTCTCCTGCATGCAGCCACAAGAATGACGTTATCGGGCCAATTTGGACCTGGGTTGGTTAGCCTTTCAATGGTCCAATCAGCCCTAAGGGGTGGAAATGAGTCTATCAAATTCAAATTCAATAGTTAATACTTCAGATTTCTCAAGAAATACTTGACACTGTTTTCACAAAAAAAAAAAAAAGATACTTGACACTGTTGATTCATAGTTGGCAATCAATTAAATCTTAGCAAACCGATACATTGACTGTCTTTTTAATTTGTGAAAGATTCAGTGGTCTTATACATAACACAATTACGAAGAAAAAAAAATTATTGATTGCCAGATAAAATGACTAAATGGCTATATATATATATATATTATGATAGAGAGAGAGAGAGAGAGAGGAGAGAGAGAGAGAGATAATTAGGGCATTACTTTTTTAAAGCTAATTAGAGAAATATGAATAATTTGATAACACGTCAATAATTTGATAATACTTTTTTTTTCTCAAAATAAAAACGTTAATAAACCAGTCAAAACTATTTTCATGTTTATATTATATCAAAATACTTTTTTTTTTTTTTTAAAAAAAAAAAGCCATTCTAAAAAATATTAACAAACAGTTTTGTAGCATAGAATGTCATAAGCATCTATTATACAACTCACTTGGCGCTAGCAAAATTTACAGTTGTCATTTAATTATTTTATACCTGTTCGAGGGATTGAAGACTGCCATTAATTACTCGATCTGTAAGACCATGATCACAACTATAAAACTTGGCAATAAACTCAAATTCAATAGTTTAATATGCCCCAACTTTTGCAAGTACGTAATACTTGATCAAACACCCCAACGTACATTTTGCTGATTAAAAAAATTAAAATTTCTCCTAAATAAATTTGTATGGACAAAGTTTCTTTTAACTCATCCTATTAAATTGATAAGTGTCCAAGATGTGCATGTAATTCTCGCATACATTTTTAATGAATCCATGTTCTCACATGCTCCATTAAAAAATGCATGTAAAAATAAAAAACGCTCGTAACAATAACATTTATTTTTAACACATATCAATTTAAAAGATTAGGTTGGAGGAAATCCTTCTACCCAATTTGAAGAAAAATTCAATCCAATTTAAAAAAAAAAAAAATTTATAATTTTGATTTACTTTTGAAGTTATTACATTTCAATCAAGCTCAATTGGAAAGTAATTGTTTTACCAGCAAATGATACTTCTATTATATATGCATATTACATAAACTATTCTTATTAATTTGCTTAATAATTTGTTGCATAAACACGTCAATTATTTTTTATAACACTTTTTTTTCTGTTGTTTTTTATTTTTAAAACAAAAATATTAAAAAACAATTCAAAACATAAAATACTCAAAACTACTAATCTCATCTTTACTTTACATCTAAACATTTTTTTTCAAATAAAAAATAAAAAACGCCCACTAAAAAGCATTCATATAAATGAACTCTGTGACAATGACATAACCTTGCTGATAATTTTTTTTTTTTTTCAAAAAACGTCTCACTAAAAAGCAAATATTTCAGAATCCGAACTGGTCTAAGAAAACGAAATGATTAAATATATTGATAACTAATATTCCGAACTACGCGTTTTGACTGAGACCCACTAGTCAATGTTCTTAATTAGTCCCAATAGTGTCAATTATCATTATTTTTAATACTTCAACCCATCTTATCAGAGGGCTGAAAATCACCCAAAACGTGACCATGCATTCTGAAATCGACGAATTTTGAAGAATTCAAACGAAACTCGTCATAGGGCTAAAAATACCCAAACACATGACCATAGAAATTGATGCATTTTGAATACTTCAACCCATCTTGTCATACGGCTGAAAATCACCAAAAGCTACTATATATATTAATGGTCAGGAATTTTTGTACCCCCAATAGTCCGAGCGGAGGTTTTTTATCCCTCAAAAAATAGAAAGTAAACAAAAACAAAAACAACAACAAAGGCCGATACATACCTTGATTCTGTTAACTTGTATTGTGCTCCTTTTTCTTTTTCTTTCTTTTTTTTCAAAGCACATGTTTTTAATATCTTTGATGTTTTGGTTATTGAGAACTTTACTATAGGTGTCTTACATTGAGTAGATGGATTGTGATAGTATTATATAGGTGTTAAGTTTTATGTTGGTTTCTTATTGTTAGATTATAATATGGGTCGGGATTTGATTTTAATTTTCTATAATCAGATCTAATTATATTCAAATTTAATTTTATGTTGATCTCTTACCTTTTAAGTAATCAGATTTGATATTAAATGTAAGAGAAATGATAAAAATTATTTTTCGTCACATTGTTCAGTCATTTCCATTCAATGGATGGGATCCAGCTTCTGTGCTATAGTGAAAACAGCAGCACAGATGCTGTAAAATAGTGAAGGGCTCAAATTTAATCGTATTTCGTTTACACGATGTCGTTTCAACTCAAATTTTCTTCTTTACAAACAGAAAAAGAAGACACATTCTCGTTTTATATTTCACGTTTCTTTCTCTCTCCCTCTTCCCATCTCAAACGTCTTTCTCTCCTCAAACAAGAAGCCACTTCCATTCTTCTCCTGAAAACAAATTATGTTTTTGTGAAATTTCAAGATGAAACTTTAAAGCAAGAAATCAATAAGGGGTTGTTTCTCTTTAGATTCTGTAAAATTTCTCTTTCGATCTCTCTGTGCTTGTCATGGGTTCTGGTATAATAGTGGCAGTATCTTGAACCCACTCAGCCATGTTGATTTCTTGGGTAAGAAAAAAAAAAAAGTAAAGAAAGTACTCAGGTGATGGAATTTTGACGAAAAAAAAAAAAAACTACCTCAAATCCATTAGGTCCCTTGTTGATTTCTTGCTCTAAAGTTTTCTCTCACCAGTCTCATAAACACAATTTTTCAGCTAGAGAAGGAATAGGAATTGGGAAGAGGCTTCTGGTTTGAGGAGAGGGAAAGAGACGTGAAAGAGAGAAAAAAGTGTTAATGGAAGAAGACTTTGAGATAAAAACGACAAGTTTAAGTTAAAAGAAATTTGATTAAATTTGAACCATTTAATAATTTTACAGCATCTGTGCTGTAGTTCTCACTACAGCACAAAAGCCAGATCCTAATAGATGAGTGATTTTTATTCAATGGATGAATGAATTCATCATTAAATTTGTGAGACCCATATGTGGGTTCCACCAATCTAATTGTGGATTCACGAAAGGGATGGTTAGGAGGTAGTTTAGATAATGAAATGTAACATCATCCTAAAGGTAATATCAAATCTAATACTTTCTTTATATTTATATTGTTCTCATCTAATCTAATTTTTCTATAAATATGAGCCTTTTGTATCATAAACAATATCAACGAATAAGAGTAAAATGTAACCTGTATGCTTTATTCCCTAAACGAAGGTCATACCTCAAACCACGTAAAATCTCTTATGTTTATTTTATGTCTCTTTTGCTTTTCTATTTTATTCTATTATGTTTACTTATTAAGTAAAATTGGGATTTATAAATGATTTATGATAACCATATATAATATTGTTACAGTTTTAAGTATTTCTTAAATTGTAATTTTTATGACTTAGTCTTTTTAAAGTAATAGCTAAGTATGAGCATGTTATAATTTTTTATGTGGGTTCGTTGACTTCAAGTCTTTATTTACTCCCCCTCTTCCCGAATTGAATAGGGAAAAAAAAAAGTCCTTGTTTACTAAAACAGATTTCTCCCATGTGATGCACAGATCCTTCAATTCATTTTGTTGAGTGTTTATCACTTCTCCCACAAAAATAATTACAAATATGTTGAGAAATCAACAAAAAGGAAAAGAGAATTCTAGCAATAGTAACATTTAAAAAAAATAAAAAATAAAAATCTAAATCTAAATCTCTTCTGGGATGCTCTCAAGCATTGTACAAATTCTACCTTTAGAGGACACAACATTAAGACGATTTGGTGGTATGTGGACAAGCTCACTTGCTACGTCTTTGAAGTCAAGGAAGCCTCCATCTTTGCATTTGGACAACATTCGAGCCGCCTCTTGCTTTGTCATCCTCACTTTTACTGTAATCACCTCCTTTTTGCCGTAGCTTTTCTTCTCAAAATCCTTCCCATCATCTTCTTTTGGAAGCAATGGTTTGGAATATGCTGCACAACGGCCTCTGTTTTTCTCTGCCTTCTTTTTTGATCCCTTCTTCTCTAACTCATCTCTGTATATGGGTTTTGCATTAAGACCCGGTTTCCTCTGTTCTTCTACTTCATCAAACGAGTGTTTGTTAAAGGAGTTAACAAAGGATTTCAACATATTTAGAGACATATTTTAGAGAGAGAGAGAGAGAGAGAGAGATGTTTGTGTAGACTGTGAGAAGAGGAGAGAGGTAGTGAATTATTAGAAAGAGCATGGAGTCTTTTAAAGAAGTGCTCACCTTGTCAAGGGGCATCAACTTCACGACATTAAATTCATTGGTAGAAGTCTTTTAAATATTAATCAGTCAAGCTTTAGTTGTTGACTGCAGCAATGAGTGGCGGAGCCCTTTATTGTGATTTTTGTGGGGAAATTTGTCATGACCTTCTGTTTAATTATTAATTTATTATGATCTTCATGAAGAAACAGTCAAAATGGAGCCTACAAGGGCCGGCGGGTGGGAGAAGGCATGCAATGGCTGACCGAAGTTTGTTTTCTTTCTTTTCCTTTTTTTTTTTTTCTAGGAGTCATTCTCTTTCTGCATGAGGCTTTTTCAATATTTTGCCTTTTGTATATGAGATTAGTTGGGAAACCTTTTAACAATGGGCGGCCAACAAAAGGAATGGAAGAGGCTGATCATTCCGCTGCAGCCATTCCTCTTGCAAAGTCTAATATTATGGCATTTTAGGGTTCTATATTTGAGATCGATGATTTTGTGCTTCTATTTTGGGAAAAGTTTGGCAATATGCCTATGTGCTTGATAGAGAACAAAATGTTAGAATATTAATTAATTATTTAATTTTATTTTTTTATTATTTTAAATTTTTGAAATAAGTGGTGATTTAAAGTGCATTTGGCATTGCGATTTTGTAAAGTAAAAGTAAGATTTTAAACCAAATCGTAAAAAATGTATCGTTTTAGAGTACATTTTTAAAAAATTGTAATTTGAAAACATAAGAAAATATGTATTTTCAAATTGAAGGTAAACTAGTGTGTTTTTAAAAAACACACGATTTTAAATGCTAAATTGTAATTTTACTAAATGCTTAATTGCGTTTTCACATCGCTATTTTTAAATCACATTTTCTAAAATTGAAAATCCAAATAGACTTTTAACATGGTGTTAGAGCAAAAGTCATAAGTTCAAATTTTGTCTCAATTCATTTCCTATATTAATTAAATATTCTCTGTGTTATACCTCACTTATGAAGAGTTTGAGCCAATACGTTAGGTGAGTCTTAAAATATTAATTAAGAACCGACCTTCTCATCAATCCATTGTTTCCTAGGGTCTATATAAGCCTCATAGCACACAATTTTCATTTTTTCGTTGTTCTGGGAAAGGCTCCTAAAGAAGAAGAAGAAGAAGAAGAAAGCGTCTAACAAAAGTTTGGCAGTAAACTCAAAACTCATTAGTTTAATGCTTCAAATTTCCAATGAAACACTTGACACGGCTAATTATGAAGTTAAATATTGGTACCAAGGGTTGTTAGAAACTTCAAATATTCGAAGCAAGGGTTGTTGAAGTACTAGCAACACTCTATAAATCTCATTCACTTTCCTAAATATAGAAAAAATTCTTAAAAAAAAATTCGTGCAACAGACTCCCTTAATATTCCCTAAAATAAGGAAAATCCAAGGAAACTATAGGGTAGAACTTTTTCTTCTCTATCCTTTCTTTTATTAAAAAAATAAAAATAAAATAAAAGCTTTCTCCTTCCCATCTTTCCTCTTTATTTTCCTAGCATTTATTTAAAATAATATTTAAATGGTATAAANCTCCCTTAATATTCCCTAAAATAAGGAAAATCCAAGGAAACTATAGGGTAGAACTTTTTCTTCTCTATCCTTTCTTTTATTAAAAAAATAAAAATAAAATAAAAGCTTTCTCCTTCCCATCTTTCCTCTTTATTTTCCTAGCATTTATTTAAAATAATATTTAAATGGTATAAAAAAATGATAATAAAAGCTATTATGAAGTTTATTTAAATATGGAAGTTAAAAGTAGTTTAGTTTTTTAAATTTTTAAAAAATCTAATAGAAGTTGTTGCTAGTACTCTTAAAAATTCAATATATACATATAACAGCAAATTTCTTAGTAATGATTGTTAGAACATATCTAATGCACTAACTTCCTTTGTAATTTGTGATTGTCTTATAGTACAATTATGAAAATTACAAGTTTATTTATTTTTTTTTTATTGTAAGTGACATATATCACACTATAATTGGTGTTGGTATGGTATATTCATGGATTATTTCAATTTTTCTAATGGTAGGCACCTTTTTTGTTTTGTTTTTGTTTTTGGCTTACCCACAGAGTGTTTAATCACTTTTTAAGTCTCAGTAAGCTATTTGTCAAAACCTTAAAATAGAGGAACCGATTTTACATTTATCCCTTTAAAAATAAAAAATAAAAAGTAAAATTTTTATTAAATGAAGCCATTATCATTCATATAGGTTCTAGTTTTATGTTAGGAAAATCTATAAATACTCCTTTAAACTACCAACTCATTATCAATGTTTCCAAACGACCAATTATATCAATGTCCCTTCTAAATTATCAAAAAATTGTCAATATCCCCCCAAGGCTAGCAACAAGATAAAATGACCTTAAAAAGTTTTTAATAAAACAAAAATATCCTTATAAATTTGTAATAAAAAAAAACTAAAAACTAAAACTAAAACCAAAAATAATTGTTTTAAAAAAATTATTAAAATGACCCATTGGTTTTTTTTTTTAGTTTTTTTTTTTGTTATTTTTTGTTTATTTTTAGATTTTTTGTTTAATATATATTTTTTTAATTTTAAAAATTTTAATTTTATGAATAATATTTTTGTCATTAAGAGACATTGACATTGTTTTAATAGTTTGTAAAAGATATTGACAAAATTAATAATTTGATAAGAACATTAATAATAAAATGATAATTTGAAGGACGGCTATATATGTACTTTTTCTTATATATGTTACATAGAATTGGTATGCATCTAACAATTAATACAACATGCTCACAAAATTTACAGATGCATTTGGTTTTTTTCTACATGTTCGAGGGATTGAAGAGTGCCATTAATTACTTTGTGAGATCATGATCACAACTGTAAACCCAAATTCAATTGTTTAATGCTTCAACTTTTCCAAGTAATACTTTCTGAAACATTGCCGATCGATACACGTTTCATTTTTATCAACATTTGGAGTTAAGGCTAACTACGTTGGTAAATATTTTTGCTCTCTGTTTCCAGTTTTCGGTCTCTCAAAACAAATATATTAATAAATAGTTCAAAACATAAAATATTTTTTATAAATCTGTATTCTGTTCTTATTGTAAAAATATTTGGACAAAATATGTGTTTGACATTTGTGGAGGTAAGAACCGAATCATTATTTAAAAAATAAATAAATAAACAAAAATAAAAAAATAAAAAAAAATTAAGGTGACAATGTGGCCTCCCCAATGGAGTGTGGCCACAGGGCCTTTTTCTCTTTTTTCTTTTTTACAATTAAGACTCTACATTTTCTTTTTCTTTTTTAGTGAGAATTTGCTAAATTTTATTGATAATAAATCAGAAGCATAAAACTTTTACATTAGAAACATACAGTGCAGATTAAATATAACACAAACACTAACGCAAGAATAATTCCAGATAAGGAACAGATCTGTTTAGCAAACTAAATCTAAGGCTAGATCGGGACATGATTAGCTTGAAACGCACCTTGTTATTACCAGCCGTGAGAATTATTCTCCCACGCCTGATCTACACTCCTCAACCCTAAAAGGCAAGAGACACACAAGTCTTTGATCCAAGACCCAGAACGACAGATAAAATACAAAAAAAAAAAAAAATTAAGAAATAGAAAAATAAATACAGAAAATAAATTCATAAAGAAAATCTACCGACTGAAGATAAGATAAAGAAAAATGCCGGCGTGAGGTGGCAGAACTCTTCAAAGTTTACAGAGACTCTACATGTGTTTAAATTCTCAACGTGTACTAAAAAGCATTTTCTAAATGTAGTCCCACCAAAAAAATAATTTATACTTTTATAAAACTATTTTTCAATCCAAAAGCACAAAATGCTCCCCACGTTACGTTAAGAAACATAACCAAGAAATTTCAACCAAGCTCTTAGGAAACATAAATACGACAAAATTATGTTAGCTCTGTGACTTTGACAATATTATGGCTTACTTTAATTTGCCTTGATACACATGTTGCCCGCTAAAAGACCAGACAATAGAAAGTCATTTAAAGTAAAATAAATCTCAAATATACCCGCTAGGGACATTGTAAGACCATGATCATCATTTGCCAATTTAATCTTGTAGACCTCATGTTGACAATAAACTCTGATCATGCTGAAATCGGTCGTGAGGAGTCTAAGACTAAGAACACCTATAATATCTGCAAAAGAAGAATGAATATGAAGTTTTGTGGGGTGTGTCGGTGGAAGATGCTTCCGATGTCTAAAACCACATAAGATGAACTAGTCGCTGTAGACTTGAAAGAATAGATGATTTTATTGTATGTGCAGAAATTAGTAACTTACCCTTTTTGTCTAAGGTGGTCCGTTCCTCGCATGGCCCTGTCATGTGTCATCCTCCAATCAGGTCAGACGTGGGTTGCCCATGACGTCGTAAATGTTCTTGGCAGCCTTTTTAATGGAATGTACGGCTCAGGTAACGTTAAATCCTGCTACTTTGTCAGAAGGAGCACGGTGCCACTCTCACCAATTCTAACATACGTGGTTCTTCCAAAAATATAGTTGACAGCATCGAGATTGGAATTTAACTCAAGTGGAGAAGGTGATATGGTATTTCTTGGGCTTACTAATTCTCCTGCATGCAGCCACAAGAATGACGTTATTGAGCCAATTTGGGCCTGGGTTGGTTAGCATTTCAATGGTCCAACCATCCTTAAGGGGTGGAAATTAGTCTATCAATTTCAAATTCAATAGGTAATACTTAAGATTTCTCAAGAAATACTTGACACTGTTTTTACCAAAAAAAAAAAAAAAAGATACTTGACACTGTTGATTCATAGTTGGCAATCAATTATTTCTTAGCAAACAATACATTGACTGTCTTTTTAATTTGTGAAAGACTCAGCGGTCTTATATATAACACAATTAAGAAGAAAAAAAAAATTATTGATTGCCAGATAAAATGGACTAAATGGCTATATATATATATAGAGAGAGAGAGAGAGAGAGAGAGAGAGATTAGGGCATTACTTTTTTAATGCTAATTAGAGAAATATGAATAATTTGATAACACATAAATAATTTGATAATACTTTTTTCTTTCTCTTTTGGATTTTTTTTTTCTCAAAATAAAAACGTTAATAAACCAATCAAAACTATTTTCATATTTATATTACATCAAAATACTTTTTCTAAAAAAAAAAAAAAAAAAAAAAACCATTCTGAAAAATATTAACAAACAGTTGTAGCATAGAATGTCATAAGCATTTATTATACAACTCACTCGGCACTAGCAGAATTTACAGTTGTCATTTGATTATTTTGTACATGTTCGAAGGATTGAAGACTGCCATTAATTACTCTGTAAGACCATGATCACAACTGTAAAACTTGGCACTAAACTCAAATTCAATTGTTTAATATGCTCCAACTTTTGCAAGTAATACTTGATCAAACACTCTAACGTACATTTTGCTAATAAAAAAATTAAAATTTCTCCTAAATAAATTTGTATGTACAGAGTTTCTTTTAACTCATCCTATTAAATTGATAGGTGTCCAAGATGCGCATGTGATTCTCGCATATATTTTTAATGGATCCATGTTCTCACATGCTCCGTTAAAAAATGCATATAAAAATAAAAAATACTCGTAACAATAACATTTATTTTGAACACATATCAATTTAAAAGATTAGGTCGGAGAAAATCCTCCTACTCAATTTGAAGAAAAATTCAACCCAATTTAAAGAAAACATTTTCTAATTTTGATTTACTTTTGAAGTTATTACATTTCAATTAAGCTCAATTGGAAAGTAATTGTTTTACCAGCAAATGATACTTCTATTATATATGCATATTACATAAACTATTCTTATTAATTTGCTTAATAATTTGTTGCATAAACACGTCAATTATTTTTTGTAACACTTTTTTTGTCTTTTCTTTTTTTTCCTTTTGTTTTTTCTTTTTAAAACAAAAACATTAATAAACAATTCAAAACATAAAAATACTCAAAACTACTAATCTCATCTTTACATTACATCTAAACATTTTTTTTCAAATAAAAAATAAAAAACGCCCACTAAAAAGCATTCATATAAATGAACTCTGTGACTATGACATAACCTTGATACATTTTTTTTTTCAAAAATCGTCTCACTAAAACGCAAATATTTCACAGTCTGAATTGGTCTACGAAAACGAAATGATTAAATATATTGATAACAAATATTCCTAACCACGCGTTTTGACTGAGACCCACTAGTCAATGTTCTTATAGTCCTAATAGTGTCAATTATCATTTTTTTTAATACTTCAACCCTTCTTATCAGGGAATCAGAGGCCTGAAAATAACCCAAAACGTGACCATGCATACTGAAATTGACGTATTTGAAGAATTCAAACGCAACTTGTCATAGGGCTAACACTACCCAAACACATGACCATAGAAATTGATGCATTTTGAATACTTCAACCCATCTTGTCATACGGCTGAAAATCAGCAAAAGCTACTATTAATGGTCAGGAATTTTTGTACCCCCAATAGTCCGAGCGGAGGTTTTTTTCCCCCAAAAAATAGAAAGTAAACAAAAACAAAGGCCGGTACATACTTTGATTCTGTTAACACTTGTGTTGTGCTCTTTTTTTTTTTTTTTTTCAAAGCACATGTTTTTAATATCTTTGATGTTTTGGTTATTGAGAACTTTACTATAGGTGTCTTACATTGAGTGGATGGATTGTTATGGTGTTATATACGTGTTAAGTTTTATGTTGATTTCTTATTGTTAGATTATATTATGAGATTTGATTTTAATTTCTTATAATCAGATATGATTATATTCAAATTTGATTTCAATTGATCTCCTACCTTTTAAGTAATCAAATTTGATATTAAATATAAGAAAAATGATAAAAATAATTTTTCATCACATTTTTCAATCATTTTTATTCAATGGATGAGTAAATTTATTATTAAATTTGTGAGACCCACATGTAGGTTCCACTGATCTAATTATGGATTCATAAAAGAAATGGTTGAAAGGTAGTTTAGAGAATGAAGTGTAACATCATTCTGAAGGTAATATCAAATCTAATACTATCTTTATATTTGTATTGTTCTCATCTAACCTAATTTTTCTATAAATATGCGTCTTTTGTATCATAAACAACATTAACGAATAAGAGCAAAATGTAACATGTATGCTTTATTCTATGAGAGAAGGTCATATCCCAAACTATGTAAAATCCCTTATGTTTATTTTATGTCTCTTCTGCTTTTCTATTTTATTTTATTATGTTTTCTTTCACTTGTTAGGTAAAATTGGAATTTATAAATGATTTATGTTAACCATATATAATATTGTTACAGTTTTAAGTATTTCTTAAATTGTAATTTTTATGACTTGTCTTTTTAAAGTAATAGCAGTATGAGCATGTTATAATTTTTTATGTGGGTTCGTTGACTTCAAGTCTTTGTTTACTCCCCTTCGTCCCGCATTGAATAGGGAAAAAAAAAAAAGTCCTTGTTTACTAAAACAGATTTCTCCCATGTGATACACAGATCCTTCATTTTGTTGAGTGTTTATCACTTCTCCCAAAAATAATTACAAATATGTTGAGAAATCAACAAAAAGGAAATGAGAATTCTAGCAATAGTAACATTTTTTTAAAAAAAATCTAAATCTAAATCTCTTCTGGGATGCTCTCAAGCACTGGACAAATTCTAGCTTTAGAGGACACGACAGTAAGACGATTTGGTGGTATGTGGACAAGCACACTTGCTACGTCTTTGAAGTCAAGGAAGCCTCCATCTTTGCATTTGGACAACATTCGAGCCGCCTCTTGCTTTGTCATCCTCACTTTTACTGTAATCACCTCCTTTTTTCCAACTGTAGTACTGCCATAGCTTTTCTTCTCAAAATCCTTCACATCTTCTTTTGGAAGCAATGGTTTTGAATATGCTGCAGAACGGCCTCTATTTTTCTCTGTCTTCTTTTTTGATCCCTTCTTCTCTAACTCATCTCTGTATATGGGTTTTGCATTAAGACCAGGTTTCCTCTGTTCTTCTACTTCATCAAACGAGTGTCTGTTAAAGGAGTTAACAAAGGATTTCAACATCTTTAGAGACATATTTAGAGAGAGGGAGAGGGAGAGGGAGAGGGAGAGGTATTTGTGTATATGACTGTGAGAAGAGGAAGAGAGGTAGTGAATTTATAGAAAGAGCATGGAGTGTAGAATGGGCACAAATTAAAAGAAGTGCTCCACCTTCTCAAGTTGGGCGTCCACTACACGACATTAACGGAAGTCTTTTAAATTCTTACCAGCCAAGCTCTCTAGTTAATGACTGCAAAGAGTGGAGCCCTTTATTTGTGATTTTTTATTATATTTTTGTGGAGGAAAATTGCCATGAGCCTTCTGTTTAATTATTGTGATCTTCATGAAGAAACAGTTAAAATGGAGCCTACATGGGACCTGTTGGAGAGGCATGCAATGGCTGACACGAAGTTTGTTTCTTTTCTTTTCCTATTTTTTTTCTAGGAGGAGTCAATTCTCTTTCTTCACAGGGTCAGACGTGGGTTGCCCATGACGTCGTAAATGTTCTTTGCAGCCTTTTTAATGGAATGGTACGGCTACAGGTACGTTAAATCTTGCCTACTTGTCAGAAGGAGCACGGGCTGCCACTCTCACCAATTTCTAACATACGTGGTTCTTCCAAAAAATATGTTGACAGCATCGAGATTGGAATTTAAAATCCGAAGTGGAGAGAGGTGAGTATGAGTGGCCCTGGCTTTGGCCAAAGCATTCCGATTCTTACTGTTCACGATTCTTACATGTTCACGATGTTGATTGTTTAAGGGGAATTGTTTTGTATGGAAAAATGAAAGTTTTTTGTTTTTTAGTGAATATTTTATTTGAATTGGAACTAAAAAATATGTTGAGTTGATTAAAAAGTAAAAAACGAAATTGTTAAAAAGTAGTTGATGTGATATAAAAGTGAGAAAATATTTTTTTTGAAAATTGGGGAGTAGAATTGAAGTTGGAATGGAATGGCGTTTGGCCAAACATGGCGGTATTTCTTGGGCCTTACTAAATTCTCCTGCATGCACCACAAGAATGACGTTATTGAGCCAATTTGGCCTGGGCTTGGTTAGCATTTCAATGGTCCAGCCATCCTTAAGGGGGTGGAAATTTAGTCTATCAATTTCAAATTCAATAGGTAATACTTAAGATTTCTCAAGAAATACTTGACACTGTTTTTTACCAAAAAAAAACAAAAAAAGATACTTGACACTGTTGATTCATAGTTGGCAATCAATTATTTCTTAGCAAACATTACATTGACTGTCTTTTTAATTTGTGAAAGACTCAGCGGGTCTTATATATAACACAATAAGGAAGAAAAAAAAAATTTATTGATTGCCAGATAAAATGGACTAAATGGCTATATATATATATATAGAGGAGAGAGAGAGAGAGAGAGAGAGCGAGAGAGAGAGAGATTAGCGGCATTACTTTTTTAATGCTAAATTAGAGAAATATGAATAATTTGATAACACATAAATAATTTGATAATACTTTTTTCTTTCTCTTTTGGTTTTTTTTCTCAAAATAAAAACGTTAATAAACCAATCAAAACTATTTCATATTTATATTACATCAAAAATACTTTTTCTAAAAAAAAAAAAAAAAAAAACCATTCTGGAAAATATTAACACAACAGTTTGTAGCATTAGAATGTCATAAGCAATCTATTATACAACTCACTCGGCACTAGCAGAATTTACAGTTGTCATTTGATTATTTTGTACATGTTCGAAGGATTGAGACTGCCATTATTACTCTGTAAGCCATGATCACAAACTGTAAAACTTGGCCACTAAACTCAAATTCAATTTTGTTTAATATGCTCCAACTTTTGCAAGTAATACTGATCACAACACTCTAACGTACATTTTGCTAATCAAAAAAATTAAAATTTCTCCTAAATAAATTTGTATGTACAGAGTTTCTTTTAACCATCCTATTAATTGATAGGTGTCCAAGATGTGCATGTGATTCTCGCATATATTTTTAATGGATCCATGTTCTCACATGCTCCGTTAAAAAATGCCATATAAAAATAAAAAATACTCGTAACAATAACTTATTTTGAACACATATCAATTTAAAAGATTAGGTCGGAGAAAATTCCTCCTACTCAATTTGAAGAAAATTCAACCCAATTTAAAGAAAACATTTTCTAATTTTGATTTACTTTTTAAGTTATTACATTTCAATCAAGCTCAATTGGAAAGTAATTGTTTTACCAGCAAATGATACTTCTATTATATATGCATATTACATAACTATTCTTATTAATTTGCTTAATAATTTGTTGCATAAACACGTCATTTATTTTTGTAACACTTTTTGTCTTTTCTTTTTTTTCCTTTTGTTTTTTTTTTTAAACAAAAACTAATAAAAATTCAAAACATAAAATACTCAAAACTACTAATCTCATCTTTACATTTACATCTAACATTTTTTTTTTCAAAATAAAAAATAAAAAAACGAATGAATTTGAAGTTTTGTGGGGTGTGTACGTCGGCGGAAGATGCTTCCTATGTTTAAAACCACATAAAATGAACTAGTCGCTCTATACTTGAAAGAATAGATGATTTTATGGTATGTGCAGGAATTTGTAACTTACCCTTTTTGTCTTCCCTTACTTTTGTCTAAGGTGGTCCCTTCCTCTCGTGGCCCTGTCATGTGTCATCCTCCAATTAGGTCGGACGTGTGTTGCCCATGAGGTCTGGTGAATGTTCCTGGTAGCCTTTTCGATGGAATGCATACCTCAAGTAACATTAAATGCCACCTA
>FXXK01000996.1:126417-193960 GCA_900184695.1 Betula pendula
TTTTAATTTTATGAATGATATTTTTATCATGTGGAGGGACATTGAATCTATTTTTGTAATTTTATAAAAATATTGACACAATTAATAATTTTGAAAAAAATATTAACAATAAAATAATAATATAAGGAAAAGTACGTGTACTTTACCTTATGTTACATAGAATCTGTATGCATCTAACAATACAACATGCTCACATAATTTAGAGATGCATTTGGTTTTTTTTTTCTACATGTTCGGAGGATTGAAGAGTGCCATTAAATTACTTTGTTAATTTCAGTAGTTTAATGCTTCAACTTTTCCAAGTAATACTTTATCAAACATTGGCGATCCACGTTTAATTTTATCAACTTTTGGAGTTAAAGCTACGTTGGTAAATATTTTTGTTTTTTTGTTTTCGGTCTCCAAAACAAATACATTAATAAACAATTCAAAATATAAAATATTTTTAAGAAAAACTTCACAAAAGCTTTTCAAACTTTCACGCAATTTAAATAACTTCCCTAATATTTGATTTTTTTCACTTTGGCTTCTCAAACTTTCAATTTGTTTTATTTTACCTCCATTCGTCTGTTTTCACCATCAAACTTTTTAAAAAAATTTCAAAATACCTCTATATTTTAAAAAAAATATTTAAAAAATCTAAAATGAGGGGTATTTTGGTATTTTTTTTCTAAACTCTGTTAGGATTTAACGAAAAATCCTAACGTATGGGGGGGCTTAATGAGACCAATTGAAAGTTTGAGAGGTCAAATTGAGAGAACTCAAACATTGAGGAGAGTTATTTAAATCGCGTGAAAATTCAGAGGGCCTTAATTTGTAAAGTTTCCCCTACTTTTTATGAATCCATATTCTTTTCTTATTGTAGAAATATTTGGACAAAATCTGTGTTTTAACTTTTGTGGAGGTAAGAACCGAATCATTATTTAAAAAAAAAAAATTAAGGTGACAATGTTGCCTCCCTAATTCATTGAGTGTGGCCACACGTCCTTTGTTTTTATCTTTTTATTTTTTTTATTTTTTTATTTTTTATTTATAAGTAAGACTAGAATTCTCAATGCGTATTAAAAAGCATTTTCCAAATATAGTCTCACCAAAAAAAGTTAAAACTCTTTTTCAAATCAAAAACACAAAATGCTCCACACTTTATATACGTTAAGAAACATAACCAAGAAATTTCAACCAAACTCTTAGGAAACATAAATACGACAAAATTATGTTAGCTCTGTGACTTGGACAATATTATGGCTTACTTTAATTTGCCTTGATACACATGTTGCCCCCTAAAAGTAAAAGACCAGACAATAGAAAGTCATTTAAAGTAAAGTAAATCTCACGTACTCAGTTTGAATTTTCTGAGGCAAATTCATGGTTTGAATTGGTCTAAGAAAACGAAATATGATTAAACTAACCACGCGTTTTGACTAAGACCCTCTAGCTAATTGGCTTATTTCCTTGCTGAGTTCTACTCCTGTCAGTTATCATTTTGAACATGACCATCCTGAAATTCTATGTATTTTTTGAAGACTTCAACCCATCTTGTCATGTGGCTGAATCAAAATCACCAAAAGGACGAACATAGAAAATAAAAACAAAAGGAAAAGTCACCGATCGTGATCCCTTTCAAGTTTTCTTGTTTGAATTGAAATTCAGACAGAGAAATAGAGAGGGCATGAGCCTCGCACTTGTCTTCTTTGTTTACCTATTGAATTGCAGGGATCTTGATCCGGAAGTCACGGCCAAACTAGCCTTGATTTAACCTTGAGGCTTGAAAAGTACCCAATTGGACTCTCTGTTTGCTGACCTCTTGATAAAATCAAATTTCATAGTTAAGAACTTAAGAACATGCTATTGTTAAGGAAATAAGTCAAGAGATGAAATCATGGAAATTGAGGAACACACGTAATTGATAAAAGATAAAAAGAAGTATATTTCAAGGAAATTAATGTGAAGAATATAAAAACAATTCAAAAGAGTGGACCTCACATTTTGAGCAGAAAAGGAAGGTTCATCGACAAATTACACGCAACGAAAAGGAAGGTTTATTGACAAGGTACATACAATTTTTTCTCCGAATAGCTCTAACTTAAGTATCTGAGTAATCCATATTGGACTAAGACACGTCCTTAATTGCTTGAAATTTTCTTTTTTCCTTGCACGCTTCATCGATTTGGAGTTTGGTGCTTAGTCAACTAATTCTTCAATAATAATTATTTTTGAAATTAAATGATTGAGAATTTGCTACATCAATAGTTATTAGTTTTCTTAATTCAATATTATTACTTCAAACTTTATCACATTTTATAAGTAATAAATATTAATATGATAATATTTTAATAAAATATGCTAAAATTTTTATTCCGACAGACAATTAAGAAAGGGCAACGTGTCCAAATAAATCTCAGACGGTCCGAATACATACCCAAAAGCATCTTAATGACTGGTCAAATTGTAATCCAGACCGACTGTTCAAATACTACTTAGAAAAAGCGTTTGGTGGGACCTTGATCGACGGCAGAGATGGTTCTTGGATCCATGTAACACAGTACGAGATAGCACACCTTAAGGATATATTTCATAACGAAGACAGGTCTCACAAAACTCGCCGTCAACTCCTCGAGAAGTCTCTGTCTGATTCGTGCACGCAAACAGACCGAAGATCAAAGTGACGGACACAACTCAAAGAGATGGGTGGAACCCAGGTGTTGAAAAGAATCCCACGCATCCAATTCCCTCAAAGACGTCCTAAGCCCACTGGTCTCTCTCTCTCTCTCTCTCTCTCTCTGTGTTTAGTTCTATGTGTGAAACCAGAACATATAAGTTTTATGTTACTGTCTTTGTTTGAGTCTTGAGTTTTATTTACTTATTGATTTTGATATGTTTTCTGGGTTCTATTTTGATATGCTAAAGGTCCGATTTTTAGAGCATTTTACTTCTCTTTGGTATTAGTTTAACCCCATAACATTATTACGTTTTGTTTGATATAGCTGACTCAGATCTTTTTTGCTAGAGTGTGTGGGAGATGCCCACAATTTTATCCTATTGATAGGAACCGAAAGGTTTCTATCTATTAAAAATCAGAAAATATAGAACTAAAGGAATAAACTGACCACCTCCAATTGATCACTTCGATGAGATCAACCTTCAATTGTTGCGTAAAGTAAATGATGTTTTCACCGATTAAATTGTCGCACGGCATCTACATCATTTTATATAGAAAATTGCAGCAAATAATTATTATGGAATAATGCCTAAAATAAGGAGATTGTTATAATATGCAATCATTATGATTATGAAAAATGTTAGGCGAATATAATGAAAAATATCATGGGAATATTATCGCAATATTTTGGAGACCCTATCATCCCCTACCCTTCAAAACAACATTGTCATCAAGGTTGATTATTAATGAAACTTGTCTACAATCTCGTCCTCCATCCCATGACGGCTACCATGTCCTTATTAAAGGTAGTGTCTTAGGAATGATGCATGATAGAAGAGGAACCAAAAGAAATTTTTTAATATTGCTCATTTATCGTAAGAATCATAGAAGAATTTTGAATCAACATTACTCTTCTATAGTGGACCCTCACAATTTTTGGAGCAAACACTTCTTTGTAGTCATTGGACTTTGTTATATCAATTCATTTTCCAATAAAGCCTTACCAAATCTAATCATAAGATGCTTCTTCATCAGAATGGAAGTGTTTGCTCCAAATTGTGAGGGTCCACTATAGAAGAGTAATGTTGATTCAAAATTCTTCTATGGTTCTCCTGATAAAATGAGAAATATTAAAAAAATTTGCTATGGTCATGCATCAATCCTAAGACACTACCTTAAATGAGTACATAGTGGCCGCCATGGGATCGAGGACGAGATTGTAGACATGTTTCATTAATAATTAACCTTGAGGACAAGATTGTTTTGAAGGGTGGGGGATGATAGGATCCCCATGATTTTTCCATAATGTTCTCCCATAATATTTTTCATAATCAAAATGATTGCCATATTATTGCAATCTCCTTATTTTAGGCATTATTTGATAATAATTATTTTCTTAGAATAAGCTACAATACTCTCTATAAAATGATATAGATGTCGTACGGCAATTCAATCAATAAAAACATCAATTGCTTTATGTAACAATTGGTTGTTGATCCACTCGAAGTGATCAATTGGAGGTTCGACCTCCTTGAAGTGGTCATACCTTTTCTTTCTCTGTTTTTTCTTTTAATTTTAGTTGATAAGAACTACTCAAGCTCATATGTTTATTTAAAGTACTAATTAAATCGTTAAATTAAATAATTTTCTATCAACTTAAGCTTTAGTATTAGATCCTGACACTACAGTTTAATTCTATTTCAGTTAAATATTCTATGTGTTCTACAGTTGAACCCTACTTTAATTAAATATTTAACGTGTTGGACCTTACTTGTTGAGGAGAGTATTAAATACTAATTAAATGATTAAATTTATCAATTTTTATCAACTTAAGCTTTTGGGATAAGTGGTGATTTATCATCCTCCAACATATGGTTATGAAATTATTATTGTGTTTGGTCATAAATTAGCCATCATTGAGTTTCTAGTTTGGTTTTTAGGGGCTATTGGTTAGTGTATCTGGGTATGTAGGGTGTGTACTATTGCAATGTCAAAATATGGGATTCATCTTAATTGAGATATAAGGAGGAGTTATAACTTTCTTTGCTTTCTTCGTGGATGAGAATGAAGCCTATTTTACGCACAGATTCTGTGAAAAACTCAGTATCTAGTTTATAAGTTTTGACCAATTCACTGGTCTGAATATAATAGTCTCATAGTATGGTAAGCTGGTGCAGGGTGACCAAAAACATAAAGCAAACTGGTTTTTTTTTTTAAAAAAAAAAAAAAATTGCATTTGGGGCAAATATGAAGAATTAAGAGGGGATCAGGGTGGGTCTTTGCCAGTTCTGATTTGAGTTACAGAGGTTGCGAAAAGGGGGATGGGAAGGTTTCCAGTTAAATTGCTAGAGGCAGCCCATTCTGCTAAGTTTTTGGACAACATGGTTTTTAATTAGTTTTAGCAGTTTTGGTGTTGGTTTGTCTACAAAGAGGGAAGATGTTTATGCTATTCCACGATGCAGCCCCTGACAATGTGTGGTCATGACTTGTGGAGAACAATGTTTGCGTTTTTTACTAAAAGCAACCAAAGTCCTCTGATATTTCTCTTTCTCTCAGCAAATTATATCAGCTCCTCTGAAATGGTGGGGAAGTTCAATATTTTCTTCTAAAGTTCATCTGGTGTTTAGACATGTATTTGGAGATTTTGGGATCCATTAACCAAGCTTTAGAATGGAATTTTTTTGGGTGAAATGTAAGACTTGGGAAACTCAAGAAGTGGAAGAATAAGAAGAAGATGGGCGTCGAGAAGATGAAGTGCAATGTAATTATTGTTATCACAATTTTAAGAACTTTAGTCCAAAGCTCAATCATGTAAAGCATTTTTTTTTTCTGATTAGTAAAGTCATTTAAAACATTGCAAATAACCATTAAAATTATGTCTTTCTGACATGCTTTGTGTATCTGTGTGTGTATGGTTGTTATACCCCTTAATGATTTTGCTTATTTTGTCTCAGTTGTCATGCTCCTTTTGAGCCATCATTCAGTACTTTTGCCATTTGAATTTGATGTATGAACTTTTATTTTTGATGTAGTTATGCTTCTTTTAACTAGTCTTATATTTCCATTTTTTTTAATGCTATGTGAGAATTCTATAGTATCTTATCATGCAAAGGGGTGCTTCAACATGTGTTCTTTGACATGATAACCTTATGAGACAGCATTTTGTTTATTAGACATAATTTAGTTAGAGTATGACGTGGTGATTACGGAAAGCCCATGCAGATTCTGCATCCCAGAGTCAAACAACATCTACAGCTGGTGATGCTGGCCAAACTTTCGTCTTTATTTCAAAGGCCTCAACAACTGTGGGAGGGAAAGCTTCTCTTCAGCCCAAACGAACACCCATGTCCAATGAGGAGATTGAGGCTATTTTGGTATGTGTAAACCTCCTTGTCATGTTGTTGCATGGATTCTTACATTTGTTGGTTGATTTCTCCACCTTATGGACTGAATGTGCCACCTTAACCCAGTCTCATGATATGATTACTAACTACAGCGTAAGAAGAGATTGAACTAGATAATAACAACTCTTTCTTCCCCCTCCCCTTTCCATGTATCTTGCATAAAAAAATAAAAATAAAAAATAAAAAACACCTAGATAATAACTACTCTGTATGGTGGTTGTGTGTTCTGTTTTATTTGTGAATCACAAGGTAGTGAAATTGGAATACCTTCTATTTTTTTAATGGTTGTGTTTTGTTTTATTTGCTCATTTGGTTAACCAGTTCTTGAAGATGTGTGATTGCTCAGAGTCGGTCTTATTGCTGGAGTGAATGACTCGATAATCAATGCGATATAAACTTTAGGTAGAACTCATCATTGAAAACCAGCTTGCTAAATGAGGGTGTTCAAGAGTTTATATACACACACTTAAGCCATGTGAAAAACTTAGAATTGTAATATACCACTACGCTTCTGAATCTGATGTCTACAGTGGCCCACTCTATCCTATAGGTTGCCCCCTTCGTGACTCGAACCCGTGAAGTCATGCTTGGTTCTGATACTAAATGATAAAAACTTCGGTAGAATTCACCCTTGAAAACCGATTTGCAAAAAGTGAGTGTCCAAAAGCTTATATACACATGAGTAAGATTGTACTTAAGTCATGTAGGATATTTAAGATCATAACACAATGTCCATCGCGTTATCCATTTTAGTTGCTAGGAAACTAATAATTTAATGTTTAGGCTGTTAGCTCTTTTGGTTTGCAATACATCTAATTTGAGTATCTACCTAACAGAACTCTGCATGTGCACTAAATCTTTGAACCATGATTAAGATGATACAGAGACAGTTAAAAAGAACTAAAGTTTCTCATCTTTTGCCTCTTATTGTTTTCTTGCTTTCTATAAATTGCTGTCTTTTCTATTCATTTGTCATGTACTAATTTGTTTTGATAATCTTTTGGCAGTTGGGTGGCTGCTTCTGATCATGTTATAGAGCTTTGAGAAGGGATGAGACTTTTTCCCCGCCACTCTTTGGTTTTTGAAATACTCAAAAGTTGACTTTATACAGATGTTGTGATGGTGTTTAAAAGAACACTTTCCTAATTGACAATTTCAAAGACAATGCATAAGCAGCTATGAATTTAAAAGCTGTGCTTGACATACTTTCTCCAGTTTTATTTTATTTAACACTGATATTGAAAGGAAGTGTTTACAGATGGAGTTATGCCACCTAAGTTGTAAAAACCTATGGCATATAGATGAACTGCATGCTACAGATATGAAAAGACATAATCATTATGAATCCTTTTTCTCAAGAAAAGGTTCGAGGATGGCAGACTTGGGGTTCTTCATTGGAGGGCCCTTCTCCCTGCGTTGCAGCTCATCTAATCGAAAAGTAATTAATCTGTCCCAGTTTCCTCCTTCAAAAAGAACCCCAGCCTTTCCATCTGTGATTCGCTGAACAATGCCACAGTACATGTAATATGGGTTGTTTGGGTTTTTCACAATGGCAATCATACCAGGCATTAACAGTGGCAATTCTGGTGGTTTTGGCTTCTTTGAGCTGGTAATTTCTACTAGATTTCCTGAATCTGCAACTGTTGTTTTCTTTGGAGGTGGGTTTTTGTCTATGAATGTTTGCAAACCCACTTCACCACCAGGAAATCCCCCAGTTAGCCCCATCAGCTCCTTGTCAAAAGCGTTTTCTGGAACATTGTCAGCTGTTGATATTGCAAAACTGCCTGATTTTTCTTGCTCTGCATCTGCTCTTCCTGCTGCTGCTGCTTGTTCTTCAGTGTTTCTCTTTAGTTCCTGCTCTAGACCTTGTTCTCCATTCAAGAGTCCTCTGCCTCCCATGATTTCGAATAGGTCAAATTTGGCACATGTTTTTAGCTGTTGGGTTGATGGGTGTTTATAAATTGTGAAAGAGGGTTTGTGGAGACGATCAGAGAGGTGGTTTCTCCCAAGAAAATAGGATTTCAGAGGAGCACCTGGAATGCTTGGGAGATTGATAGAAGAAGCCATGTTTTTCTTTTTTCTTCACAGCCTAGCAAGAAAGGAGAAAGTAAAGCCTCTTCTTTCAATCCTAGCCACATATAAGAGCTTTTGTTAGATAGTCCTATCTTCAATTTTTTGCTTCTTTCTCTATTTTGTCACTTTCATTTGTTAGATCGTCTGAACTATTACTGTCTGCCCTGCTGGCCTATGACGTTGAAGTTTGAATAATTGTTGGAACCCTGATCCATTGCTTCTGAATTTCAAGACTGCATCACCTCATGCTTTGTCAGAGTGATACCCATTGATCATTCTGTTATTTCTTATCCTTTAATTTTTCTTTGTAAATATTGGGCGTAAGTCATATCCATCTGAAGGTGATTGATGGGGAAAAAAAATCAAGCTAACATAATCCATCGGTCACCGAGGTCTATTTGGTTTAACAATTTTAAAATATGTGATTTAAAAAATAATTATTTCAAAATGCAGTTAATGTAAAATGAGATATTTAAAAACTTGGCAAAATCGTGGTTCAATATTTAAAATTATAAGTTTTTTTTAAATACAACCCTTGGCCTGCAATTTGAAAAAGTGAATTTTTTCACTTTCTAATCATCATTTTTAAAAAACATAGTCCTAAACAGAATATGATTATCATAGAACTAGTTATTTCCCTGAGCTTTAAGCAAACCATGTTTGGGTGGTTCAGCTTGGTTTAGGTTCGGGCCTCCAGGGCCAAGCTCAACCTTTGGGTTCCTAGGGATCTGTTGGGCTTGGGCCTGGAGGCCCGCGTTGTAATCGCCACAACTCTACTGCACACTCACCACGCAAAACTTTTTGACTTTCAGCACTACTTTGTGCTAATGAAAAAGCTGTCTTAAAAAAACATTCAAAAACAAAAAGCTGACTTGGATTAAAAACGTTCGTCCACAAGTTCATGGTGGAAGGTGAGTCAGCAACTTTAAGGAAGCCAACTAGACATCCCATTCCAAAAGGCAATATAATTTAAGATAATGTTTAAACATTAACTAAAAATTTTAAATAGACTACCAAACAATTCTCTATAATTTACCGACATAGAAATCATCATGTTTACTTAAAAAATAAAAAATAAAAAGAAATCATCATGTGTTTAAGTGATATGGGTTACTTTTTCGTTTTCAAGTTGTTGTCGTTTTGTAATTAAGGTGCACCATCACACCCTTCTTACTTGATCTCTTGTTGAATAACGGAAATGATTCATCAGTATAATCTTGTTATTTTTTTATTTTTTTATTTTCTTAGTCATAACAAAATCCTATCACATACCAATCTTTTGGACAAAGTTTTCGACCAATTGAATCTTTTAAACTGACATTTATTTTTAAATTTTAATATTTCATGTATTTTAAAAATATATATCAATTTAATATATTACTTACATAAAAAGTTTATGCTAATTCTTTTATTTTCTGTATCTAAAGGCAAACGGAGAGATCCGAGTTAACTCATCTCCTGTGATATTGACATAAACTAGTTTATAGTTTTTTTTTTTAAAAAAAAATTATCTTACAGTGTATATGAATGTCACATCATTTAAAAACATATACACAATTATTTAAAAAATTTAAATAACGTAATAATATATTCATCATTACATCCATAAAATATAATAATTTGAATCTTCATCACCATAGTAAATAAATATAATTTTGACAATAAAATAATTCGTTTCTTAAGTCTTGTGGAGCCAAATAACTCATAAATAACTATATTTAATCCACAACAATTAAATTCTGCATTAAATATTAATAAGGATTCTGGTTTTTTACTTATTTATATATGAATAATGCTTGTGGATTAAATATAGTAAATCCAGAATTATTATAAATCATACAGTAACCCTCCCTACGAATACCAAAATACAAAATCCATCCCATGTGCATACGTATGCCATCGAACCATTCACGCACCGCCACATAANGACAGTCCAGGCTGATGCAACAGTGCATCAGTCTGGGTCTATAAGGTGGGTCCCAAGTTGAAAAAAAAAAAAAAAAAATTTTTTTTTTTTTTTTTTAATTCCTGATTCATACCCAGGCTGATGCAACAGGGCTGATGTATATCAGGCCTCAAATACAAAATCCATCCCATGTGCATACGTATGCTATAGAACCATTCACGCACCGCCACATAATAGGATAAAACAGTCTTTTCACATTAAGCACCACGGATAAAAGTAAAACCAAACTGCTGTACTACCGAACAGTCATACGTATTAGTGTGTATTACCATGTTTTCTATTCATGGGGTCAAAGGCTTTCCGTGAAGAGAAAGACCTCCATTTATCTACTTTATCGTAAAGTTTCTTTTCTGGGTACGAACTTCTCCTTGTAATATTCTTTTCAAAATAGTATCTTTTTGTTTTCTTTGTAAGCAAATCTTCAATCTTTCTGCAACTTATGCTTTGGTATGGATAAACTCTATGATTCATATAAGTACTGTTGTTATTAGAGAATTCTAGCGTGATATGAAGTTTATTGGATTCATCGACTATGATTTTTATCTGCTATAGTTTAAGCTTTGATCTGGCCATAAGCTTGTGCTTCTCAACAAATCTTATTTAAGTACTTTGTAGTGGTTTTCTTGTTTTTGTTTTGAGCTCGAGGGAGTAATTTTTTTTTGGTTAATTTTGAGATTTGAATGGAGAATCTTGTGGTTGATTTATCTACTTTAATGGGTTCAGATTTGTGTGTGTATTTATGTTCCTGAAACATTGTTGCATCTTAAGGTTTTATATTTTGGTTTGTAATTAGGGATCATGAGAAGTTTTAGGTTCCTTTTGGTGTAATTAGTGGAAGATAAAGTTTTTGAATTTTTTAATTCGATGTAATTTGATAGTGCAAGAAGATTACTAGGGTCATGAAAGGGGCAAGAGGAACTATGGTGGATATTGTAAAGTTATGCACAAAAGGATTTTTTTTGTGCAGATTGCCTAGGAGTAGAATGGGGGAAAAGGGGTTTCTGTCGCTGAATGAAGGAGTTAGGAAGATGCTTTCTGGAGTTAGGTTGAGTTTTATCTTTCGGGAGTATTCTTCGTCCAAGTATGTAATACCTAAGCATGCCCCCGAACTCCTGCATTAAGGAGTAGTGAAATAGTCAGATGGTGAGATTATAGAATCTCCTTGGTGTTCATTTGATGCAATTTTTGGAGTATAGCATTTTCTATTTAAATGCAGACATGTGGTGGAAAGAACCAATGAATTAGCTAGATTTTGCATCTTCTTTCATGATCTGATTTTATCTATTAGACTGCACTATTTTCTTGTGACTCATTGATGAATCAGACGCGCTGTTTATGCTCGTTTACCATTGCCGTTAGTTTAGACTTCCCTTTACCACCTGCACCATTTCTCAAGAGTGGATATCCACTAAATATTGTACCTTTCATGTCTGCTGAGTCATTGTCAGATGTTGTTTCATTGCATTTACTTTGACTACCAGCCACATTAGAAGAATTTCTACATTGGGTTGCTGCAGTTGAAAGTCTTTTGCATATCTCATTAATTTTCTCAGCAAAAAAACTTGAAGAAAAAGGCGGGGTTGCAGCATTTAAAGTTTTACAAGGAGTTAGAATCTTTGAACAGAGTACCTCTGTACAAAAACAATGAACATTCCATCTCATAGAGAAATAGTGCTTTACAATCATATGATTATGCCATACTCTGGTAAATAGGAAAACTAGGATCCTGTTTTACATTCAATCATCCAAAAAAAAAAGGATCCTGTTTCACAGCTTAATCATCTTCTGCTAGTGACTCAAGTGCGGATAAAGAGCCTCCCCCCTTCCCTTTGTATCACATAAAAAACAAAAGTGCGGATAGAGGTTATATATCAAGAGATATAACATCTATACACCATCTTTGTTTTTCACTGTGATTACTATGAAAGAAATAGTTGTCCGTCACTCTCTCCCCTGTCTTTTAGTTTTAGTGACTTCCTTGTTTGTTTTGCCCCTCCTAGTTAGGAGTTCCTTATATATACTTACTGTATACTTAAGGGCGTCTTACGCGTTTTAATGAGATTTACTTTTTACTTATAAAAAAAAAAGTGTAGCAAATGATGCAATGCTAATTATTTTATGCTGATTTGAAGTTATTGTTTGGAGATTGGTCATCCATTACATTCACCTTTCTTATTTTGTTCTGATTTAATCTTGCACGGTATTGTAGAACATAAAGTTATAGCTTCATGGATGATGCTCTTGGGAAGATAAAGGTTATCCCGGATCACTTTAAAACTTCAACAACTAGCGTGGATTCTCATCAAAACAGAACTTCGTCTGTTTCACAACAATCTGATAATTCTTGGAGGTATTTTATTTTGTTGGAAAAAAAGTATTAGAACTAAACAAAGAACTTTGATATTTTTAGTTCATAATGATTTGGTCTTCTTTATTTGGTTTAGCATAGGTCTCATAGCTGGACTCCAAGAAAATTTATGAGTGCTTCATTCATGTTGAATATGTTTACTTTCAAAGGGCTGGCATGGGGTTCTAGCACCAATGGTCAGGAAAAGGTTGATTGAAGAGATTTTAGTAGTTGCCAGTTTATAAAGGTGAATTTCCATGTTTCCTTACCATCACAGTTTTCTGATTGCAGGTTCAGCTATCTGCGGCAGAAGTAGAGTCACTTAGATCAGAACTTGCTGATTTAGAAGAGAGGGAAGCTCACTTGAAAGCTCAGTAAGGACGACTTCATACTTGAGTTTGGAACTATGATCTGCCTTTTTGCTAAGAAATAAGTATGTATATTGCCACTTGGCCTTGTCTTGGGTGGTAAACTGGTGGATAGGGGTTAGGACAAGTCTTTAGGTTCTAAAGTTGTCAAGAAAATGAAATTTGTACGATTTGGTTGACTCATTACAATCTTACTTAACATTGCTTGGTCCTTGATTGTGTCATAACTAAAGAAGTCACAGTGACACAACCTAAACATAAAGTTATGGCCTTATGTGTTTGGGTTCTTTAGTTTTGGACTTTGAGTGATATGTATGTATGTGTAACAGCTTCTATTGGAAGCAATTCTTTCTTTTATTTCTTCTTCTAGTTTCTAACTTTCGACCTTTCTCAATGAAATAGAAAATAGGTGTAACACTAAGGTCCCATATTGGAAAGATGAGTAACCAATATAAAGTATATTGTTTACAAAGACATGGATATTAAGTTCCATATTGCTTACTTATTAGGTGAAACAAATTGGGTTTTATAAATAATTCTAGAGAAGCTCAAAATTGACTAATCCTTTTGAGGTGATAGTATTTTTTTTAAGTCGTTACAAATTGTATCAGAGCTACCGAATAACATTATGTGGCATTAGAGCACTGCATAATATGGCCCTAACGAGGATGTCTGGGGTTTAAGGGGGAGAGATTGTAAGACTCCAATCCCATATTGGGAATATGAGTAGTCCACATAGAGTGGGTGGTTTATAAAGACACTCATGGGTGCTAATCAATTACTTATTATTTGAAACTAGGCTTTATAAGTGATTCTAAGGAAGCTTGAAATTGATTAGTTCTTTTGGTATGATAGCGTAGATATGACTAGCGTTTTTTCTATGTTGTTACAATAGGATTGCATTTTTCAGTAAAATATTCTGTTTTCTTTGTTTGGACACTGAAAGTTTTCTAACATATGCAGGTTGGAACATGTTGATGAAATCTTGCGGTCTGCTCGTCTGTCTGGTTATTTGTACATTCGAACCGTAGTGACTATTTTCACATCACAAATGTTACTTTGCATCTTTCCATAATGTACTATTTTGTCCATCTCACCATCTTAATTAACGGTTGGCCTATTAATTTTGTTGAACAGAGGTGGACAGCACTACCAGGAGAACCTCTCCCTTTAGATGATACTGATGTTGATGACTGGCTTCCTCGCTTTACGGTCCTTCATGGATCGTGTATATTCTTCTATCTTTTGTCCACAGGTTTTTATCAATATTCCCCTGTTTTCTTGACTTTTCGATTTATTGCCAATTGGTTGTCCTTTATGTTATTGTTATGAAAGTAGCATCCAGGTTTCTCTGTCGTGCAGTTGTGCTTGCAATATGTCAGGGCAACTATACTTCTTGTCCAATGACTTCCTTTGCAAAAATTTTATTTCATGAACTAGGTTGACTGTTAAGATACATTGGAAAACCTCAGTGGTTTAAATAATATATATAGCATTGAAAACCTCCTTTTGTCTGAAAGATGTTATAAGATGTTTTTAATTACTTTTTTAATTGTCATAACTTGCTCAAAAGAAATTGTGCTGAGATATTAATTTCTTCAGATCTCAGTTGCTCCGCTTATTTTGGTGATGCGTTCTAAGAGTATAGTCTATTCTTATCTAGGTTCACTTTGATTTACTCATTTGTCTAAATTTTTTGAGAGCAAAACAAACTCTCATTTTATTTGATTGTTAGGATTATCTGATATGATTAATCATGATAGATTTTGATCTAGGGAGTGAATAGCCTTGCATGGGACATCAATTTGGAGTTTGCAATGATTTTTTTTATAAGCAATAAATTTTATTGAAAAAGCCCTTCAGCGAGTTCAAAATCAAATGCATACTAAAATAGTAAAGTGATGTCCAACCTTTATCCAGAACAATATATGATTTGCTTGCTAATTACAAAGAACTTTTATGCAGATCTAAGCCCTCAAGACTCCACCCTCCTAGCTGACATTGTTGAAATAGGTCCTCTACCAAGCTTTACACGAGAAGATGAGGAGACGCGATATGCCTTTTATGTCCTAACTCGTCAAGGACTCAGATATGAGTGCTCAAGTATTTCTAAGACTCAGGTATATCGAGTAATTTGAGTAAGTCTGATAATTTGTTGTTTGCTCTGCTGAGTTGAGTGTTATTTAGTATCATCTACAAGCCATTGTCCACAAAAATATTTGTAAATGGTTTTGTGGTCGTAAAGTATTCTGTCCTTGAATCTATTGAGGCACTTGGATGATTATTTGGAATTTTAAGTTTTAGAATGTGTAGAGGGTGAATTAGCTTTGGAAAACTCATCTCCCTGGGTTCTGTTACAGGCTGTTGCAGACAATTAAGACAACTGAAATGTAGTTTTGATTGTCATGTTATTGTTTACCATTCTTCATGATAAAGTGCTAAGCCATGCGAGGGTGGGGGCATAGCATTTAATAGGTCTTGAGTTACAAAACATGTTTATATGTGTTGCATATGCACAGGTATACTTGCACCAATATGCTCATCCTACCAATACTTACATCTATTTGATCCTTCATACATGCTTGTGCTTGCAGAAATATTTTTGCCCTTTTGTTTCATTTGATATGTATACATGAGTCATTCTATTTAGTGAACTCTTATACAACTACCATACAATTAGATGACGTGGCAGTAAAAATCAGTCATTAGATGAGAGCTTTTTTTTTATTTTTTAAACAAGTTCTGAACCCAATGGTTGATTTTTACTGCCACTTCATCCACTTGTATAGGAGTCTACTAAATAGCGTTACTCATGTATATATAGTCAAGTGTGAATGTCAATGTGATTGCTGCCACAATCTCAATATTATGAAAAATTGGTTTTCTTTAATGTGGATAATCTGTTTTATGTAATTATTTGAAGCACATGGAAATGGAATCGTAATTTCTAAGTGACCAGGGAAAAAACTCCCTGATATTAATTCTCTTTATTTTGATAGATATTGAATTATGAAGTACCTATCGCTTAGCAACATCTTGTGCATCTTGCAAATTTCACTCTGATTATCATTTTTTTTCTAATTTGAATTTACTCCCCCCACTCTTTTTTCAGGTGGACTCTTGGTTGTCAGCATTAAGAACTGACTGCAAATTGGGGTCTGGTACAACAGCTCCCAATGGTTAGACTGAGATGTAACATCATCTATGCATTTGTAGCAGTAAGTTGTACATAGTTAGAAATTAAATTCATACCTTGACTTCATACAAAATGGATGTAATGCTTGGAAATTTGTTCATTACTTTTCTGTACATAAGATACATTTTACTTGAATAACAGACTATTTTACTTTTGATTTCTGACACTTTTGTTTCACTAGTTATACAGACTCATAACTGAAGTGAACTTGCAATCGATTGACATGTCTGTACTGGGTTTCTTTGCCATGTAATGAACTGTAAAGTTCTTCTGCACTAAATATATACATTCAAAACATATTGTAAATGGCCTGAGGAATTGGTCCGTGACTTGGTGATGGGTTGCTAGGTTTTCTCTTTAGTTTTGAAGCAGAACTATAGAGAAGAGATGCTTGTGATTCCTTTTTTTTCTTTTGTAAATTCTGAAACATGGAGTGAATGAATTGGGGAGCAGAGAATCGTTCAACTTTATCCTGAGTTTCCTTAAAGCAAATCAGATTGTGGGATAAAGGGCTTCTGTAGAATCTGTTCTGATTAACGCTGCAAGTTGTCCACTACTAGATTGTTGTAAATATTATTCCTTTTCACAAGAAAGGTCATGCAAGAACTTCTTGACCAGAAGGCTGGTATATTATCACATTTGCAGAGAGGGCGACCTTTTGGCAAATTGGAGAAACCAAGTTTGAAAGCAAGTAATGGTAAATTTGAGATGCAAAGCTATTCTTTGTCACTTGCATCTCAAGTGAATGATTGTGTAGGTTCATCGCCTACTTCTAAATCTCATCCCAATTTGGTCTTTTCACAAAGTTCATCGCAGTGCTAATTGGTCTGCGTATAAGCTAGCTAGATGGGCAATCCCTATTGACCAAAGTGCGAGCCAGGTTCTCTTTTTGCATCATTTGCTCCTCATCATAATAAATAATAAAAAGAAAATAGAAAAAAAGAAAAGGGGGATTGTGTAGGTTAAAGAGAGCATCAAAGTATAAAAAATCACATGCAAAAAGTGGAATTGCAGCTTTGTAAAAGTGAAATAGCAATGGGGGCGTTTGTTAAATGATTTTCGATCCTTTTCTTTTTTTTTTACTGTGCACATCAGTGATGTGCACAGTGACCGGATTTCAGAATTTGTAATTATCGAGAAACAATTTCAACCCATTATAACATTATACCGAAAATACCCCTGAGTATTTTTGCCTTGGGTTGCTTTGGACAGAAGAAAAAATGCTCCTCTCTCATGGGTATTTTCGGAAAATTAATTTCCCTTCCCCCAAAGCTTCAACTTTCCTCAGACAAATTACTGTGCACCGTCAGTACGGTGCACAGTAAAAATGGAGGAAAAATTTCGGTAAGTGTTTGACAAACACCCCCAATGCCTTTCTTCTCTTGGAGGGAGTAAAATGACAAAATACATGGCTTGTTTACGGCACGAACCAAATGATGAGGGAATCATTATAAACTATAGTTAATCTCAAGCTTAACAAACACGATGTAGTTTCCAAGGTAAAGCTTTATTTTTCTGATTTCCTTGTCTGTAAAGGTCTGACAATCATGTTTCCAAGCTGATGTCTCATTCTACTTTGGAGAGCCGAAGTTTCTCAGCAGGTAACCGACTGGTCCACGCTTTATATACCTCGTGTATCCTGAAGTATACAGTGAGTTTCACCATGTTTTGAAACGGAAGGATCTGGATCCGGATCCGGTCCAGGTCCAATACAGACAGTCCCACCGATAGAGCAGTGTATCAAAATTAAACAATAAAAATAAAAAAATAAACAAACAATTTTTTTTATTTTAGTTTTTAATTTTTAATTTTTTTTTAGAAAATAAATGTATTTTTAAAAAAATAACAGAAAAAATTGTTTAATTGCAACACAATTATAGTTTGATGTATTTCACGCTTGTTAGTTTGGAATTTTTTTTTTTTTATAAATAGTTGATAGTTCAAGAGACGTAAGTATATTTAGCCCTAAATTTAAATTTTGTCACATAACTAATTGATAAAATTTTAAGAATTCTATTACATAATTATACTAGAAAAATATAAAACTGTTTTTTTTTTTTTGATCCATCGACACTAATCCATAGTGCACAGGCGATACATGTCCATAAAATAAAATGAAAATAAAATCTAATTAATTAATATTATAGAAAATTAAAATAAATTAGTCAATATTTATAAATGAAAAGAAATAGTCAAGAAAAATAATGAGGTCCTGAAAATAGTGAACAAAGATCTTCTACTATTTATTTTTAAATTAATAAATTACGCACGGTTTCGGACTTTCGGGTAGGGTTTGACCTGACCACCAAAAAGGAATCCCAATCTCCATCTCACACATCATACCTCTGTCTCTCGTTTTCACTCGTTCCTCCCTTCTCTCTTATCATTTCAGCGTCGCACTTCCATCCCAGAGCTCCAAGTTATTCTTCAGCTACCGAAAATGCCCTCCCAGATTCTCCGATCCGTTTCCAGAGCCACCAGGTCGCTCCTCTCTGCCTCTAAGGGCTCTCGTTTCTACTCCGGTAAAATTTCTCAGCTTCAGAGCCCGTTTCCATTTTTTTTTTTCGCACATTTCTACGAATCTCTACTCAGACTACTCTCCGTGAATTTCGGAGCTGAATCTCCGATCTGTGAAACCGTTATCGGTCTATGTCGGAGTTTTACGCGTGATAGAATCTCTCTAATAATGACAATAAAAGTGAGTAGGTTAATATAACGTTGTTTGGTCCGAGCACGTAGATTGTCCCAACGTCTAATCGCGGGGCCAAACGCGTTCTATATCTCAATAGGAGAAAGAAAGTAGACCCAGTAAATTTTTTTTTTTTTTCTATAAAGTCGTTAAGAAAAAGTTTACTTAAACGTTCTATGTTTTTTTTCTGTGGATGATCGCCATCATTTCGAAATTAGAAAACTTTTGATAGCGTCTTTGATGTTGAAGTTCTTGAAGTACGTTGACTTTTTTTCTTTTTTTTAGATATTTGTACTTCTGACGTATGTGTGTGCAAGATTTCTCTTTGACGATACTGAGTTGTTGTCGTATTGGCAGAGGGGCGAGCCGTAGCAGCTGTGGCGGCAGTGACGTTGAGAGGGACGGTGCCGTTTCTAGCTTCGAATTATGGGAAGGCCGGTTCTGAGAATGCGACTAGAGGATGGATTTCAGGAGCCCTCGGTGTTTCTGCAGCAGGTTCGAACTACGACACCCGTCTTTTTTTTTTTTTTTTCTGTTTTTCGATGCCTTTGTTTGTGGATAGTGGTATTTTCAATTGGGTATAATCCCTTTTGAATTGATTTAAGAATTTGACTACATACATGTGTGTTTGCATATGCGTATATATGCTTGAAGGTATCATAAAAATACTTTCGATGTGGGATTTGGGTTGTTTTGCTAGTGGATAATTGACGATTGAATATTTCGTGGGAGTGAAACGAAACCCATCCTTTTCTGGTTTTTGACCCTTTAGTGATACTTTTAATTGATTATGATCAATCCCTTGTACATGTATGTGTTTGTGTACACGTATTCTTTTAGGATTTGGGTTGTTTTGTTAGTGGATAATTGACAACTGTATTTTTCATGGGAGTAAAACATATGATGGCTTAAATGTAGGAGCTACGAGCAGAGGATCAGTGTTTGTAAGTTCGTATATTTGTGTGAAGGTATATTAATGTTAGACTTGGATTGTTTTGTTAGTGGATAATTGACAATTTTACTTTTCATGGGAGTAAAAGGAAATGATGGCTTGGATTTAAAAGGTGTGAGCAGAGGCTCAGTATTTGTAAGTTGGGTGGAAGGAAGAGGAGCCTTGTCTCTTGCTTAAGTTTAGCATTGTGGCTTCCGTGACCTCTTCTAGCACAATTATACCGTGCTTGAGCATGGTAACGGGTTGAAATCGTAAGCTTGGATGTAGTCTAGACTTGACTACCTTTCTGAATTTCCCGACATTATACCTGTATCCCCTCACTACGATCATTTTTCAGACCTTTTGGAGTACTACCATTCTACAAGGAGCTATACTCGACGGAATCGAGTTTTTCTCACCCTGGAAGAGTTGGTGGGGACACTAGACACAAGGCTACCGATCACACGTGTGTAATGATGTCGACGTCAGAAGATGGCCCGGCTCATGACTTTGTGGTTGGGTGATTGAGAACTATAGATATCATTATGAGCACTTTTGTTATTTTCACATTTTATTTGTTTTACAAACTTCTTATGTTTTTTTTTATTTTTGGCTTTATGTTATTTTAGCGGACTGTCATCTCAAGTATCACTAGGATTAAGGGTTGGGGTTAATCTCTAGTCTATTTAGGCATAATTCTTTTTTGTGATAATTAGCTTTGGATGAATTAAAATTGTTTGTTGTCTTCTCCCTTGTTTCTTCTCTCTTTGCTTCTTTCTTCTTTCTCTTCTCTACTCTGCTTCTCTCTCTTCAACTTTTCTTCTCAATTTCTTGTTGTCCCGCATCAGTATCTCTTATGATAACATGTCTTTGTGTTCTTTTGGTTGCATGATCTTGTGTTTAGTTTTTCCCTTTTCTCTCTTTTCCAATTTCTGATCATAATTTTTCCTTTGTTGTTTTTCTTTTCTTTATAATTGTAGCTTACATGCTCCAGGAGCAGGAGGCACATGCTGCAGAGGTGCTCTACTATCCATTTTATTTCTTATCTATTTCACGGTTTACCCTACTCTATAATTCCTTTATTTTTCGCTGTGCTTAATGAAAAATTATGTTAATTTTCTTCTCTATTCAGAATGAGCGCACTTTCATTGCTATCAAGCCTGATGGAGTGCAAAGAGGGCTGGTAAGATACCATTAGACTTGTTGCATCATTTTTTGAGTAACCTGTTCAGATTGCATAAAAAGAATTTTTCCTTTTGTAAGGCAACATGTTGATGCTGGTTTCTATATCTCTACACTACACCCTCTCTCTCCCTCTTTGCCTGCCCCAACTTCCTTCCAGGCCCTCCTCCCCTTGTTGAGTTGTTGTGTTGGTCTTTTTAAGATGGGGGCTGGATATTTATCTCATCTGAGACATATTATTGTATTCCAGATTTCAGAAATCATATCTCGTTTCGAGCGGAAAGGGTTTAAGCTCGTGGCCATTAAAATAGTGGTTCCTTCAAAGGGATTTGCAGAGAAGCATTATCACGATCTGAAGGAAAGACCTTTCTTCAATGGCCTGTGTGACTTCCTTAGCTCTGGCCCTGTTATTGCAATGGTTAGAAGAACTATAACTCTCATCTTAATAAATACTAAGTACTACAACTTTGAGCTAGCTTAACTCCAATTCTTCTGACTCCCTCTACAGGTCTGGGAAGGAGAGGGAGTGATTAAGTATGGTCGAAAACTGATTGGAGCTACAGATCCACAGAAATCTGAACCTGGAACCATCAGAGGTGATCTTGCTGTTGTAGTTGGAAGGTACTGGTTTGAACGATTCACAGTTTTTGGTTTCTTCAATTTCACTATTTAGTCTTTCATATCTTGATTCTTTACTTTGCCTATCTGCATTCTGTTTTTGCCACTTCTGAATATTCCACTAAGTTAATAGTTCTTACTTTATAAAGTAGCAAAGTATCAACTACTGATGGTGGTGGTCTACTGCTATCTGGCTTGTTGGTGGAGGGTAAGTCCCGAGGTCGAATCCTGAAATGGAAAGCGCTTGGGATTATTGCCCACACTGCCAGTCAGGTTTTCATTATTGCCTCGATGGGCTAGGTCTGGCGTATGACTCAACCAGCTTGAGGGAGCACCTACGGACCCTCTGCTGTGTGGGCCCCTTTAGGCCTTTCCTGTAACTGATTCTTAGCAGCTAAGTGCTACCTTTGTCACCCCGGATAAGAAAGCCACTCCCAACCAAAAAAAGGAAAAAAAAGAAAAAAGTAGCAAAGTATCAAGTGCCTGCTGCAGTTCTTCCTTTGCTTTCCACGTGTACAATGCTCATTACTCTTTTGTCATGATCCAACTGTTGTTTGCCATGTAGAAACATCATCCATGGAAGTGACGGTCCAGAGACTGCCAATGATGAAATCAATCTGTGGTTCAAACCAGAGGAGTTGGTTACTTACACAAGCAACGCAGAGAAGTGGGTCTATGGAAACAACTGATAAAAAGATTTTTTTGCCTTTACTTTTCTTCTATTGAGTTAGGTCCCCCGTGAAGAGTGGGGTTCGAAGCATAATTGATAAAACAACAATGTTTTTTTTTCTTGAGGTGAGTGATATAGCACCGATTTGCTTCAAACAATTGGCAGATCTGAATTTTAGCAATAATTAGTTTCACCTCCTTTTTTATTGGAATCCAATGATCAAATAAAGTAGTTTTACTTGTGTGTTCATGTGCAAGTTAATGTGTGAAATTGATTAATTTTGCATGCACGCGATGCATATAATCTGAGCACCTTTTGAGGAGAAATTTGGAGTCCGGGGTAAGCAAGACATAATGAGTGGAATGTTGCTACAGTGATTATAGCTTTTGCTATTCACTCTAAACGTGGATATAAGAGCTTAATCGGTTCACAAACTTATTAGTAAATTTATTATAGTTAGTATTTTACTAATAAATTTGTCAAGCTCTTAAATAAAAGTATCGAGAAGCAAATGACGGACTTTACTTCTATTAAAGTCATATTTATTATATCTAAAAATGCATGTGAGAGTTACATATTCTAAAAATAGATGTCAATTAATTGATAAATTAGGTTGAAGGATTTTTTCCTAGCTTAATTTGAAGGAAAATTTTTGTCATTGGCCTATACTTAAATTTTTTAAAATAAAAATAAAAAGGATGAACAAACCTTTGACTATGGATTTCAAGATTGGACTTGGTTTGAGGTTAAAGTAATGATAATGACCATCTTTTTATCCTTTCAAAATTGATGTAATTTTTAAAATTACTATTAAATCACAATTTATTAGTGATTTATCTTAAATTTAATAGTAATTTATAAGCCACACATCAACTTCAGTAAGATAAAACGAGAATAAAAAAATGTCTTAAACATTACTCTCAAGGTAAGGCTCAAGTTAATCGATGAAATAAACTAAGCCCAGTTGAAATCAAGCTAAATAAACTTTTAAGAAACATGACTACAATTTTAAATGGTAGATGATATAGTGCAATTTATAATATTATTGCGCACACTAATTTTTTTATTTGCTATCTTTCCCTTCATTTAATCAAGATCCTTATTAATTCTTATTCTTTTATATAAAATGTTTTAAATTCTAATTATTATTTTTAAATAAAATGATTGAAATGGTATCATATTAATAGTTATATAATTTTGAAAATATGATAACAATTGATATGCTAAAAAAATTGGATGGATAAAAGTTAATCTCGTTTAGACATATCTTTCTTCCAAATTGAATTTCTTTCATCCAATTTATTAAATTGATATTGTAATTTTATTTTTTTTTCTGAGCAGCTGGTATGTACTTAAAACATGTAAAATCAACGTGAGAATCATAGTTGAGAATTAAAAATACATATGAAAAAAACACATTTAATTAAAAATGTATATGAAGATGACATACGCTAAATATAAATGCTCTAAATGTACACGCTCGATTGAGCCGCACGCATATCCGCGGTATATCCAGCTAAGCGGACTTGAAACCCTATTATCAAATACGGTTGAATTGTCATGTGCACACGCGCTTTCCCCTTATATACTCGGTAGCTTTTCGCCTAATCGCCGTTTGTTTCTGCGATCCAAAATTGTTTTCCGTGTTTTTTGAAACCGTAACCCTAAATTTCACTCAAAACCCTTACTCAAAATCTCCGCTCGGAACTTCGGATTGCTTGGCGATTACGATCTCCGTTGAATTTTTGTTCTCTAAATCGGTGAGTTTTGCTCTGGAGTTCTCCATCTTTGGAACCCTAGCCCTAATTTTGTGTTTGATAATCAGGTTTTGATGTTTCTGCTTGTTATTTGTAATAATCATATGTGAATTGTGTTTTCTTGGTGAGAAAACGTTGAATAAAGATGATAGAGTTTTGATTTTGATGTTCTTTCGTTTGTTTAGAATATGAGATTAGAATTAGGGCTAGGGTTTCAAGAATTGGTTTTTGTTTGATTTTGTGGTGGGCGATGCTTGGTTTAGCCTTAATTTTTAGATAATCGGTAATTATGATTGATTTTTGTAAGTTGAGGACAGAAAATTTCTGCTTACTTAATTGGTGAGTTTTGCTTTTATAATTCTTGAAACCCTAGCCCTAATTTTGTGTTTGATTTTTTTTTTTTAATATATATTTCTGCTTGATGTTTGTAATAATTGTATGTCAATTCTCTGTTTGCTTTGTGAGAAAACGTCGAGTGAAGATGATATAGTTTTGATTTTGATGTTCATGTTGTTTTGGTTTAGAATCAAAGATTCAATTCAGGTTAGAGTTTTTGGTGCTTGAGGGTTAGAAAACAGCGAAGAATGTGAGATTAGAATATTGCCTTTTCTTTTTTGTGGGGTAGGCGATGCTTGGTTTAGCCTTGATCAGTTTTTAGATTATTGGGAGATATGCTTGATTTTTGAAAGTCCAGGACAGAAAATTCTGCTCTCTAAATTGGTGACTTGCTCTGTAATTCTCCGTTTTTGACACCCTAGCCCTAATTTTTGTGTTCAATAATTTTTTTTTGATGTTTCTGCTTCTTTTTGATAATTGTATGTGAATTCTCTGGTTGCTTGCTTGATGAGAAAACGTGGAATGAAGATGAGAGAGTTTTGATTTTGATTTTGATGTTCATGTTGATTTGATTTCTCCTTGAGTATTCCAGTCAGCCTAAAGTTTTTGGTGGTTTAGGGTTCAGAAAGCAGTGAAGCATATGATATCAGAATGTATTTCTTTTTTATTTTATTGTTTGACTTTGTGGTAGGCCATGCTTGGTTTTGCCCTAATCAATTTTTAGATAATTTAGAGATATGCTTGATTTTTGTACATCCAGAATAGGAAATTGATCAAAATAGCTATTCTTCTTGGTTCTGGTTAAAATGATATGTTAAATTTTGGTTTCCTACTTTATTTTTTCATGAGTGACTGACTTCCGTATTCTCTATCAGATGGCGACTAAACCTCTTACAAGCGAGGCAATTGCTATTACAGAGAAGAAAATGGACATGGCATTAGAAGACATTATCAAACTGTCTAAAAACACCAAAACTAAACCTAAGAAGCAGCATAGGGTTCCGGTAAGACGCTTGTTTTGTGAAAGTGTGCTTACCACTCTTGATATCATGTAATTAAAGCTATATTGTGCGTCAGTTGTTAGCATAATATATGAATCCTATGTCCATGCAGAACAAAAATCAGGGAAAATCTTCAAATAATCTTGCTCAAGATAAATCTATGAAGCTAAACGTTTTATGGACACAAGATCCTTTTGTTAGACAGGTATGCTGAGATTGCTGCTAAAGTGGGGATCCGGATCCCGGCAATTTCCTAAAAATTGCCGGGTTGGTTTTTTTCAAAATTTAAGCCATTAGATGAATCTAATGGCTTAGAACATGCCACTTTTCAAAAATAATAATAAAATAATAAAAAAAATAAAAGTTAAAAAAAAAAGAAAGAGAAGGAGTGGGGGTGGCTGCCGGCCACCCCTTTGTGGGTGGCTACCGGTAGCCACCCCAGAGGTGGCCGCCGGCCACCTATGAGGTGGCCCGCGGCCACCCGACCTCCGGCCCGCTAGCCGGATCCGCTTCTGGGGTGGCTCGCGGCCACCCCGGATTCAGACCGCCTCGAGCCACCTCAGAGGTGGCCGGCGACCACATCTGGGGCGGGCTACCCCGGATCCGGATGAAGAGGATCAGGTGGCTCGCGGCCACCCGGCCACCCCAGAAGCGGATCCGGACCATCCCAGAGGAGGCCGGATCCTCTTCATCCGGATCCGGGGTGGCCGTGAGCCGCCCCAAATGTGGTCGCCGGCCACCTCTAAGGTGGCTCGCGGCCACCTCGCCATGGCCACCCAGAGGAGGCCGGGTCCGAATCCGGGGTGGCCGCGAGCCACCCCAGAAGCGGATCCGGCCTAGCGGGCTGGAGGTCGGGTGGCCGCGGGCCACCTCTGGGGTGGCTACCGGCAGCCACCCCAACTCCTTCTCTTTCCTTTTTTTAACTTTTATTTTTTTCTATTATTTTATTATTATTTTTTGAAAAATGGCATGTTCTAAGCCATTAGATTCATCTAATGGCTTAGGATTTTGAAAAAAACCAACCCGGCAATTTTTAAGAAATTGCCGGGGATCTGGATCCGCTAAAGTGTGTATTTGTTTATTTATATTTCCAGTGAGCTCATGTTTGAATGTTTAATTCAAAATATGGTAATCAGGGGTTTTTAGCTCAGAGAAGGTCAAATTTCCAGGGAAACCAATTTCCTCTGGCAACTGAGGTTGCAAGAAAGGCTCCAGCTGCTCCACTTCGTAATAGAGCTTTCGGTCGTAACAGGATGGCTAATTGGAATAAAGCAAGGTATTTCTTCCCACCGTTCTATTTATTCTTCTATATAGCAATTATTAATACTGAACACTCTGGATGTGAAGACTTGAACCTCAATTCTAGTGTTGATAACAACCATTTACCATCTAATGGGATTATTTAATTTTGGAATTATTGCAGGTAAATCATGGTTCTTCTATTGTATTGATCAAATCTGCCATATGCTCTTGGTTAATGTTTATCAAATCACATAATGTTGTGGAAGTCCTGCATATGATTTGTTTTCTACGGGAATCAGCCAATTTGGGAATGTTTCCAAGTGTTGACTGTTTCCATTATGCCATCCAGGATGGCATGCATGCATCATAACCCATGTATATGTTGGCTGCAAAGTGCTTCTTAGTTTGAGTTGTGCAAGCCTAATATGATTGTGGATATGCTTATTTGGAAGTTGGAATTTTGTTACTCGGGTTGGCTGTTGAAGTGGTGGATTACAAGTGATAAACAGGGATATGACTGAAAGGAGATGGGTTATTGAAATTGTGAAATAAAGTGTGATAAGTGGAAGTTCATGCAACTGTAATGCAAAGATCGTTATCTCATTGCAAGGATAGCTATCACATGCACACTGGACAAGTTAACTTTATGCATGTTAAGTGGCTCATTGCTTGATTGGAAAAACTTTACATGTTTTGTGGTGTCAAATGGATGATTTCTAGTTACTGTAGTGAATGCAGCAGTCTCTACATTTCGTGGTTGTGAATCTGAGTCTATCTGGCGGTTATAGCTGTTGTATCATGACATGTATGGTTGTTCTTCCATGTGCTCCATGCTTGAGATGTGATAGGTAGTGCCGGTCGATCCAATTTTCTCTGATCCTCTAACCAAGGAGCATTTTTGGCCTCCAGACATTTTGATAATTTATCTGAATTGGGAAGATAATGCTGTGGGATGGACACCCTTCAGTCATAGGGTCACTTGTTCGGGAGGTTTCTGCTTTCTGGAACGTTTCTGCCTTTTCTAGTCCAACTGACTGACACTTCTTCTCTGCTTTTCTTGTTCTTTCTTGCCTGCTACCCCGGTGATTGGGTTTACCTGCTTTATGCCACGGGATATAACTAGAATGGATAGTTCTTGGTCTACCAAACAAGAGTTGTATGTTTCTGGTTTTTGGGTAGAGCAAATTTGTTTGCTTGAGATAACCAACTTGGGTGTTTGGGGTAGCTGAATGTCAAAGAGCATAGAGTTTTGCCCCTGTTATTTATTTTCAAATTCCTTTAGCGGTTGGCAGCTGTGTTGGCAGTGTAGTTTGGTTTTAATGTAGTTTTACGAGGTGTGGAAATTGGATAACTCATCGTCCTGCAAAAACTCTCATCAGTTCTGTGCGTGATTAGTTCACTTAATCTTCAAGACTTGATTTGGAAGTTTCCTCGGCAAAGTCTCCTGTTTATTGAACTTAATGGAGAATAAGACCCCTGTGGTTTCTCCCCAGTTCAGCTGTCTTGTGGTTGCCTTTCTTTTCATTTCTGCTTGATCAGGGTGCAAGTTCTGAATCCAGATCGTGCTTTGTGATTGGAAAGAGCTTTTGCAGAATATACTGCAGATCTTCTCTTCTTGAAGTCACTTTTTTTCTGAAATGGTTTGTCTTAACTTTCTGTTAGTTGGAAATAAATAGAATCTATGATGGTAAGTCACTTGACTCTCAATGAAGTAAATCTAAATCTGATGGCGGTGGTATAATTATTAGTCTGTATTGGTACAGGGCATCCTGAATAAAGCCTATTTCCCTTGTGGGACTCAGTTCTTGAAGGTAAGTCATGTTTAAGTCTTCAATCATTGTTTCTATTTCTGGGTGCAGGAGTGGTGCTCCACCGGTCCAGAGGAGGGCTGTAAATGGAGACTTTGCTGCAAAGGTATTCCTTCTTAGTTCCGTTGGACTTCCTCTCCTTGAGAATGATTTATATGACATCATTGAGTCGGATCAGCAAGCTTTAGTAGTTATAATATTACCAATTGCACTATATATGGTTTACCATTGAAGAAAAAGTTTAAAATTTCTCTTTATTTCCATTTTTATGTCTAGTAAATAAGATGGGAAAGAGGGAAGAAAATAATTCAAAATTTTCCTCAATGGTTCACGAAAATTTTCTTTTGAAAGTATGCGAGGTTTGGAGAGTAAGTTGGTAGGGCGAACATAGTTACCGAAAACATTTATTTTCTCTTAATTTTCCTCCTACATTACTTTCTCCACCTAACCAAACAAGAGAAATAATATATATACTTTCTGTTCTTTACTTTCTCTCGTAGTAAAAAAACCAAGAGGGACTTAGTGTAAGGCTTCTGCAAGTTGCATGGCCTTATGAGTAGCTTCGCGTTGATGAGATTCTTATGTTGTGTGCAGTCGCCCAGGCAGCAGCAGCAAGTGAATGCAGTGCCCAAGCCGAGGTCTCAAACGCTAGACTCTCTGTTTGCAAACATGAAGGAGCAGAGGATGAGGGTCTTTTCACGCCAGAATAATGCTCCACCACGTAATGGAGGTGGCTCGAGAATACCACCATGGGCAAGAGGCCGAGTGGGCAACTAATTCAATCTAGTGTGCCAGTTCAGTTGGAATGGTCATCTTGGTGGAAGACAAGTTCCAGTGATGATGTATATTTGGTCAGCCTGCATAACCCAATTGATACAAGTTGGAGTTGGCGGAGAGTGCCCAAATGCAGTATCTAGTGCCTCACTTTTTCAAGTTATTTTACTTCCATTTTCTACTCTCTCTTTTTCAAGTTGTTCCTTTGCACTTTCAATGTATAGCACTTTACGGCTTGTTGATTGTAATCCATGCTTTTGCACATTGATTTCGTAGCAATCTTTTTAGTTTTCTATGACAGCAGCTACATAATCTGTACTTCCATAACTGAGATGAATAGATTCTGCACCTTCGTCTTGATTTTTTTGGCCTGTGCTTGACGAGTCCAGTGGGTGACTGATTTTGGCTTCATTTCTCATTCCATCGGTCGCTGATGTGTAGAGCCTGCACTGCTCATGGGTTGTAATGATAGGGGGCTATTGCAGCTTTTCTAATCATGCTGACAATGCAAGGTCTCTCCATGCTTCTTTTGGCGGCTGGTTATGCTATGTTGCTGACGGCAGTTTATTTTTTGTATTATTGCTGTTACGGATAGAATTTGAGACTAACCAGTGTAAAGCAATTAACAATGTTTCTTTGTCTTTTGAGATTATGGTCCCATGTAATTTAAAAAAATTGAGACCCTTCATTCAAAATGAATGGTATTGAATTAGGGTCTGTTTGAAAATGTGTGATGTGAAAATGTAATTTTTAAAAATATTGTTAAAAAGTTCAGCAAAATTGTAAATTTGGCATTTAAAATTGTAATTTAGCATTTTAAAATTGTGAATTTTTTTAAAAATATTCCATTATCTACAATTTGAAATCATAAAAAATTTATGTTTTTTAAATTGCAAATTTTTTTAAAAAACAATTTCAATCCATTTATTTGTTACAATTTAGTTTAAAATTATACTTATTATTTACGAAATTGTAATTTTAAACGCATCTTTAATAACGGATGTCTTAAAAGCAAAATAAGTAGTGATTAGCAACCCAAAGTGCCATAGAGCTTGTCACAACTATTCACGATGGCCTAAGGGTGTCGTACTGACCATTCCCGATGGCTTGAGGGCCCTCTAAGAGGGTCATAGGTCACTCCCATGGAAGTGACTGGAGTAGGACTAAGCACTAACTCCTATGAGCGGAGATTAGCACTAATCTGTCTCTAACGAGAGTGAATTTTACCATCTGATCGCTTGTCAACAGAGAGTAGAATCCGCTTGTTTCCGCACACAGGTGGATAGATAATTTTTGAGAATTCGTCTGTTTAAACAACCACAAAATCAAAGCATAACAAAACAGATCCACAACCATAAAATCAAAATCGAAACAACAAGAAAGAGATCTACAACCACAAAATAATAACAAAAAAATTAAAATAAAACATAGTTGAAAAATATATCCACGACCACAAAATCAGAACAAAAAATAGATATAGAAATCAAACATAGAGTTGAAGACCTTGACGATGCTGAGAGAGATGAAGAATACGAAAGAAATATAGAACAACTGCAATAAGACCATTTTTTTATGAAGGCGCCATGCAATCTGGTAGCTAGAAGGTGCCAGAAAATCCATTTTTGATGGTTCTGAATGCTATTTGATTGTCAAGCCCTTCTTGTGTCGGCCAGTTGTTGAAGATTGGTGAGTGAGAGTGAGAGCGAGAGTTCGACATCCACATGGTATTATTAATGTGGGTTGTTCCATTTTGACAGAATACCTTAATTTGTGGGGTATTTCATTAGTCATAAATAGGTGAGAGAACAGAGAAAGAGGAGTATGAGAGAGCTGAGAGAGCCGAGGGGGAGAATGAGAGAAACCTCTAGAATGTGCATTTAAGAGCATTCTCAGCAGATATCTAACCATTTTTTTAAAATTTAGAGAACTAAATTACTTTTTATTTTCCTATTTAAATTTATCCCACAATAAATTTTTTAAACATTTCCTTATAGCATTAAAATAATATTTTTTTTCTTTTTTTCTTCTTGGAAGCTCTTTTCTTTTCTGTACTTCTCTCTCTCTCCTCCGACTCTCCATCTTCTCTGAACTCTCCATCTTCTCTCTCTCATTTGCATTTCTCTACCTCTTTTCTTTTTCTTTTTTCTTTTTTTCTTCTTTCCTTTTCTCTGTACTTCTCTCTCTCTCTCTCTCGTCTCCGACTCTCCATCTTCTCTCTCATATGCATTTCTCAACCTCTTTTCTTTTTCTTTTTCTTTTTTTTTTCTTCTTTCTTCGGAAGCTCTCTCGTCTCCATTTCTCTCTCTCTCTCGTCTGCGATTTCGGAAGAAAGAAAAGAGCTTCCGAAAAAAAGAACAAGAAAAAAACAAAAAAGAGGTAGAGAAATGAAGATGGATTTCTAAACAAAGACAAAGACGAAATGATTTCGGCAGGAACAGCGGTGAGAAAAATAGGATTTTTATGATTAAACAAAGCATTGGGAAACTACAGTTCAACTGTAGCATTCCCAGGGTTTAGGGAACAGATTGAAAATCTATTGTGGATGGTTTTTTGTGACTTTTTTGACATTTTTCTTAAATTTAGGAAAGAGAACAACATATAGAGCATCTGCCGTGAATACTCTAAGGGGTGTATAATGTAAAAAATATGTAATATTATATGGGTATGTGGGCAGACGGATAATTATCCTCCCCGCATAACCCATACCCAGTATTTGCCTGTATAACAACAAATTCTTTAAACCCTATCCACTTGCCCGAATAATGGGAGAAAAATCCACCTATTATGTTCACGTGTGGGTCGGTTAAATGTTGCCCACCCCTACCTTTGGGGTGGTTGATGATCCCTCTATAGGATAAAACGGTGATCGACCACTTTACAAAGGATTTCTGACCACCTCAAGCGGTGGTCCAACCACCTCTTTAATTATTTTTGTTTTTGTTTTAAGTTTTTTAGAGGCTTATGTTACAAAATGCATACCATTCATTTTGAACCAACTTTTGGATCCTTAAAATTGCAAGGGATGTTGTTAGTCCTATCTTTTGAGTCTCTTGTTGATGTTTTTTTTTAAAAAAAAAAAGTGTGTAAGATGAGGATTATAATAAATCACATAAAATTGTATTGTGGCGTTTGGTTAGTAAAATCTAACATTCCTTCCAGCATTCACTTTCTCATTCAATGTGATGCTTATAAATTAGGATTACCAGAAATGTAACTATTCTCAAGCTTATGAATGAACCAGAATCTGATAAAATTTTTGAGAATATGAGATTCTTATGTTTAATTTACTCTTAAGCATTATTTATTATTTCCAAAATATCATTATGTTTTTCTCTATAAGTTCATAAGGCAGCCTAAAACAAAATTATTTAAAAATTAAACAAAAAAGTGACAAGAAAAAAAAAAACAAAACCAAAAACAATATATATCGTAAGTTCTTGCCCTGTCGTTGATATCCAGACTAATTACGGTCCATTTATGTTTTATTACCGACTTACCGTGCCTAGGAAAACATCTCAGGTAAGGTAACCAACCGACTATATATCCAAGTCCTAGGTGAATTTGGAAACCCTAGCTTGCCGACGTGATCGAACTTGGAAACCCAGAGAGAAAAGGAAACGAATCCTTATATACATAGACAACATGCACACTACCGATTGCTCTCACAAATTCTTTTTCCACTAATCAAACTCTCTCTCTTTCTGGGTTTTTCTAGTCGGTCGTCTTCCTGCGGTAACCGCCATGTTGAGCCTCACGAGAGGTATCGAAGTGGAGGCGCTGAGCAAAAACGTCGTCGATATGTACGGCGCATGGGTTTGCGCAGAAGTGATCAACAGTGGCCCGTACACGTGTACTGTCAAGTACGGTAGCCACGACGGAATTATGGAGGAGGCCGTACCAAGAAGGGCCGTCAGGCCACTTCCACCGCCTTTGGAGGGTTTCGCTAAGTTCACGCCCGGTGATCTTGTCGAGTGCTGTCACGACTTTTCTTGGAAAACAGCAAGGATCTTGAACGCTGTAACCGACAACAACTTCTTGGTTCTGCTTCTCGGAGACGACGTCGGATTGGTCGTCCACAGATCTTTTCTCAGGGTCCGACAGCGTTGGACGGGCGGCGGGTGGTGCGTTGTTGGAAAAAATACGCCAGCTGGATACATGGAAAAGAGGATGTACGCGTGCGCAAAGAGGACGCTGTGTGAGGATTTTTCTCCTATCAAGAAAAAAAATTTGAGGGCAGGTTTATACACGATGAAAGAGATGAGGATACGAAAATGCGCAAAGAGGACGCCGTGTCTGGATTACTTTCCGATCAAGAAAAAAAGTTCAACGGGTTTATACACGATGAAAGAGATGAGGATACGCAAATGCGCAAAGAGGACGCCGTGTCCGGATTATTTTCCGATCAAGAAGGGTCAAAAGCGGCGTCGTTTGGATGAAGATTGTGAGAGCTTTGCGTCTAATTCTGTTGGGGATCAAGTTGTTGGTGATTGCCGTGCTGATCAAGGCAATGAGAGTGAGTGTAGTGACGCTGAATCGGTTTTCGAATGCAAAGGATGTTGTTCGCTTTCCCCAGAAAGAAGGATTTCTCTTGATCTTAATATCGTCTACATACCGGATGATGAAGATTTTGCGTCAATAATGTAATGAATGTTAGGTTATGTTTTGGTTCATATTAATGTTTAATTTCTGATTGTATTAATGCAAATCCAAGCAAGAAATTTGCTGTACGTATTAATGGGTTTCCAGTTTATCAATGAAAATTCATTCAAAGTTATTTGTATATGCTAGTGCGTGTAATCTCATGCGTGGTTCTTAATTATTTGTCTAATTCAAATATGGTAATCAGGGGGTCTTAGCTCAGAGAATATACAAAAAATTTTAAAAAAATAATAATAATAATCTATTTATCCCAAAAAAAAAGAATATCAAATCTCCATAGGAATTGAATCAAATTTATGTATTCTTCAAATCATGCCGACAGATTACTAGACTACTGAGATGTAGATAATTGTCATAGACTAGACTCCTATTGAAGTACTTTATTTAAGTAAAACTGTACTTAAGAGATCCTTTATTCTACTACTTACTACTATTCACGTGCTTATCACATCTTAAAGATACATGTCACTTTTAAATGTTGATTTGTAAAAATTTGTACGTACACACCAATTTGTAGAAAATTTATATCTATGTTTAATAACCCCTGAATTTATGACTACATCATTTCTTCCCTAAAAATTGAGTTATTCTTAACAGTTATGGATGAGAAGGCTTGAACATCAATTCTGGTGGTGATAACATGCAACAATTTTACCATCTAATGCCATTGTTTAATTGTCGAATTATTGCAGGTAATTAAGTAATAAATTATGGTTATGTGGTATTGATCAATGATTATGTTCCATGCGCGCGGTTACCATTGATGTAATCAATTTGCGAATGTTCTGCAACTTCGTTTTGATCATTTTCATTCTGCATAGTTTCCCCAGGCAAAACTGCTAGTTGGTCTTGAAGGGAACCCTAATTAAGCAGCTCAAGTTCACTTTTCTATAAATTTAATTAAGCTTTTATGACAATTAGTAGTTTAATATGGTATAAAAGTTAACATCTTGAATTTGAATATTTAACTCTGCAGTTTATTCCCAATTTAAATTAAAGTAAAAAATTGTTAAAATATTAATTTAAACAATTTTATAATCTAAAACCTTTGGGATAAATGGTATTCAACAACCTATGAATGCCATACTCAATAACACAAATAATGGCAAGAAATAACTGCACATGAACTTCATGGCAATCCCTTCCCCCTCTCCCTAGAGCTCCAAAAAGGAAGGATTACAATTCTCCAATACTTGCTAAATGGCCTTACAATGGGTCAAGGATAAGGGGTGGAACTACCTTAGTAGTTGGGGTGGGGGGGTTTGGAACCCCAAAAATTTTAAAATCTTTATAGAAATATTATTTTTTTTATACCATAGCCCCAACAATGATGACTTTTTCACCTCCTAGATGACTATATGATTTAGCTTTCTACAGTTGTACATGTCTATATATAACAAAATATAAAACTTTTATATTCAAAAGGAAAATTCTTTTTAAGGATAATTTTATAAACATGTAACTTTTGTATGTTGTTATGTCTTATGAGTTATTATAAAATTAAGTTTAAGATTTGCGTGCCTTAATTTTACATAAACGCGTGCACACACAAAGAATGACTATATGTATCTATGCATTTATTTATTTAAGTAGGTTCAAACCCCACACAAAAAATCCTAGCTCCACCTCTAACAAGGATCCTCAACATTTCAAGCGAAATAGAGATAACAGTATATATTATGTCATGTTAAAGTGGCATCATATCATATAATACACGGGTAAATAAAATAAAATAAAATAAAATAAAATTTAATTTAATTTTGACAATGTGAAATGGATTGGATTACAAGGAATGCAATCCAATTTGTAGTTAATTAAGGCCTTACTTCACATCGGGGGTGTAGCTCATATGGTAGAGCGCTCGCTTCGCATGCGAGAGGCACGGGGTTCGATTCCCCGCACCTCCACAATCCAACTTTTTTGTTTTTAATCATCAATCATATTCAAAAACTCTCCCTATATTCCCATCCCATGCACCGCCATGCACGCAAACTCTCTCTCCCCCACCCCATCTCGTCCCGTCCAGTTCCACCTTCGTCCTCTGACAACCTCTCATTTCTCATCTTTATCCGCCAAAAGAATCCAAAAACACGTACAAATTCCTCTAAGCTTCTCTCCTCTTTCGCTCAACCAAAATCCCACAAAATGACACTCAACTTGGGCTCCCCATGGCTCTCTCGCGTCTCCCCTCCCCTCCCCAGGTTCGCCGAAACCTTTGCCCACAACTACAGTTCTTCTTCTCTATTGCCTCTCCTACCATGCACCAGCAATTCATTGACTTTTGCCAACTTCTCCAAGACCCTCAAGGCCAGAGCTTCTTTGAGCGAGAGCGAAAGTGGGATGGCTGGGAACTCGGTGGTTTCGCCCCTGTTGGACGAGGAGTTGCTTGCTAAGGTCTCGGCCGCTAAGGACGCCAATGAAGCGCTGGAGATGATTGCTGACAAGTCTGGGACCGGTGGAGGTGTTGTGGGTGTTGATGATTGTTGCTTGATCATAACAGCCGCGCTTGAGCGCAACAATGCGGAGCTGGCCTTGTCGGTTTTCTATGCCATGCGTGCAAGCTTTGACCAAGGTAAAGTACGAGGTTTATTGGTATCTTACCCAGTTACCCTTTCCGCTGTTTCTTGAATCGTTGAATTACAGTAAGTGCTCAGAACTTGTGATACATTGTTGTAGTAACCAAAGAAATTGGGAAGCACAGATTTGCTGTTAATGTTTTGGTTGTCTGTAAACGAAATCACACAGAAGATATTTGATGAAAAGCCATTTATAATTGTAGTGTTTTACAGAATGTACAACCAAATAGAATTCTACTCATTCTACTTTCACGAGTTATCTCTTGGCTTGGGTCTCCTCTGTTTATTCAAACTCAAACTCTGCTGCTGTTGTTTATCTTCAGAAGATCTCCTTGATGTTTTTAATTGCTTCAGCTCTGTGTCTGATGAGACTTCAACCTTATCTTCAATAGTCTGGTACCCCAACTCCAAGATTCCTTTTTGGATCACAGAAAGGATGGGGGTTGTGGGGCACTGGGGCCCATTATGTTCATCTATGCTATATTCATCAGCCTTAGATTATTTTTGGATAAAACTAAAATATGCTGACTTGGAGCTAGTCTAAGGGATGTTGCTGGATTATAGTAGTATGTTTGGTTAATTCAGGTTGTGATAAGAAATTCCAGTGCCAAATTTCAGATTTTCTGCACTGACATATATATCTTAAAATTGTCTTGCGTGATTTATATGCATTTATGTTGCTGATGATATACACGGGCAGGTGCTAGTGAGAATAGACCTTCTGTTGAGAGATGGAGGTGGACCAGGCCAGACGTACATGTTTACACATCATTAGTTCAGGGTCTTGCAGCGTCATTGAGGGTTTCTGATGCTCTTAGTATAATTGAAGACATTTGCCAAGTGGGAGTATCTCCTGGGGAGGAGGTATGAAGCCAATTTTACTTTTTTTTCTTTTTTCCTATTGCTTTTATATTTTTCTCCTCTTCTCTCTCTCTCTCTTGGCAGTTTACCTTGCCACAAAACACTAGTGAATTTTTTCCCCAAGTACCTTATCTAATTCTAATTGCTGGCTGTGCCCTTCTCTATGCAGTATGTTTTGTATTCTACTGGGTATATCCATTTGGATAAGTTCAGCTACAAAATATGACCTACCCTGTTTGTAGTCTGGAAATGGGACATCTCAATGACTGTAATGTTATTGATTTTACAATGTTTGCCATTTTATTGATGTTTAGCAGGTCCCTTTTGGAAAGGTCGTGAGATGTCCAAGTTGTATGATAGCTGTTACTGTTGCACAACCCCAACATGGTATTCAGGTATAGACAGAAAAGCTCCAGTAATGATCTGGTCTATTACTAACTTTTTGGGAATACCTAGGATTATATAGTTTGTAGAAACTAATGCTACTCATGTCACAGATGTGGTGCACCCAAAATGTTAAGAGTTGATAATGAATGATAAATGTTAATGAGTTTATAGTACTTCTATGCAGATTGTATCTTGTGCAAAGTGCCGCTACCAATACGAACTCATTTCTGGTGACATAGTTCGTATCGAGTCAGAAGAAATCAGGTTGGTTCCATCTGGTTTGTTCATTTATTACAAATTTTATGCTGTTTGTTTAGTATTCTATTGCTATTCTTGCTTTTGTTAGTCATTATGACAACTTCCATTTATCTATCACAAAATTTACACAATTGGTCTGGTATTTCATGGATTAGCAATGGCAGTAACCATCGAAATTTATCAGCTTGCTTCCATTTATTTGTGAGGGCAATAAATTTTCTTTTCCAGTCTATCCATATTGGCTGGTAAACCATATAACTCTTGGAATATACATATGAAGTACTAAATATATTAGCAAAATCTCTATATTGATCACATAATATATTTAAGTATGATGTTGATCCTGGGATATTTCACTTCTTCTAAGGATCTCCTCCTGCCGAACGCAGCATGGATGTTCCAGCATGGAAAAGAGGGCTAAGATTACTGCAAATAATGAAGCAGAGAACTCCTTCTGCTGTTCACTCTATTGTGGTATAGATTCTTGATTTAGAATGTTTAACTGCAGATTCTTTCCAATTTGTATATTGGTAGGTTATACGTGCCTTTTTCCAATATGCTCTTACAAGCATGACTCGTCAGATACTTTCTATTGCATGCCTATATGTTGTTTGCAAGTTGCAAGAAGCTAAGCCAAAAGGAAAATTTGTTCTGATAAAATAACATCTGAGCCCCTCTATCTCATTACATATTTTTCTGAAAAGATATCATTCTCATCAATGACATCCTTAGCTGTCACTGCCTTGTTAGTGTACTCTCACCTCCATGCCTCAATTAATAATTCCTTTACCCTTCCAAATTTCAGGTAGAGACTCCTTCTGGTATGGCACGCACACACAGATTTGCCACGGAAACAGTTGATCTCCCAGCGCAACAAGGAGAAAGGGTTTCCATTGCTGTAGCAGCTCCATCAAACGTTTATAGAGAGGTAGGTCCTTTCAAATTCAGTCCAAAGGCCCCCAATTTCTACCCTGGAGAGCCCATGTGCCTGACCAACCACAAAGATGGCCGGGAATCACTATTGTTAAGAGCCCCGCGAAAAGAAGGAAGCTCATCGTTACTTAACCCCTCCATCCTCTTTCCACTTCTGGCTGTGTTGGCCACCGGCGATGCTGCCTCTGGGATTATTGACCCAAGCTTGCCCCAGTTCCTCTCAGCTGCTGCAGTTGCGTCTCTTGCTGTGGGAGCCACTTTAAATGCTTTCATTTTGCCCCAGTTGAATCAAGTAAGATACTCTTATGTTGTATTCAGTATCAGATTTCCCTCTCAAATGATTGTTGTCATTGTGATTTCAAGTTTCTATGAAGAATGCTGTTTGGCTCTTTCAGTCTCTTCAGGGCATTAATAATCTCTAGTTATGCATATTTCTGCTTTCCTTTCACCTATTCATGTATTTGGCATTTAAAAAAAGTAGATTAAGAAATGATAATACACAACTCATATTACTCGCCTGTTTGCAGTGAAAGAACATTAATGCTACAATACAAATTCGGTATTCTTTAATTTGACAAAAAGCAGTTCTGTATATCTTTGTTCATCCATTACTTTTACTTGTAGTCTGGAATGCATGCCTCATTAATATCATGTTGTAGAAATATGTTTCAAATATAGCATTATAACCATCACAAATCATGGGTGATAGCTGATTCCTTTAACTATACTCCTCTTTCTCTGATCTCACATTATTGAATCATATGGAGCATAACATTAACACAGAATTTCTCAAATATTTAAAAACCACCTAGCCAAGCTTTTCTAGATTGTGTGTAATTGTTAAGCTAATCTATTACTGCAAATCCTAAACTAAACATTGCCAGCAGTGAACCTAGATAGATGTCAGGATGGTTTCATTTTTTACTTTGGCAATGTGATTTTATTCTTTATTTTGATCCATTTAAGATTTTTCCCATGGAATGAATTTATGCATATCCATTTATCCATTTCTTCATTTATGTCAGCTTCCTCAAAGATCCGTGGATGTAATTGCTATCAAGCAGCAACTTTTATCTCAATATGACGTGCTTCAGTCTCGCATCAAGGAACTAAAGGAAGCTGCTGAAAAAGAGGTATGCTCCCATGCAAGTAAACCTTTTTTTTTTTTCGCTTCTTTTTTTTTTCTCTTTTATTAAATGAGTCAATAGATGTGTGGAGGATACCCCTCAAAGCTTTTGACATAGGTTTCATGATGTGAATTAGGATGTCAATGTCAGAACAGTATCTCTACAAATGCCCTGGCAAGCCTGATGATACGATCATTTCAAGTCCAATTTTTATTCAATAATTATATTGACAAAAAAATTATCTGAAAAGTACAAAATGAAGGATGTGTCTAGGTCAATAAAATTCCAGAAAAATGTTGTTATCATCCTCTTGGAATCTTTTAAATTGGGTTCATTGTGGATCCTGAAAGGTTAGGATATTATATTGCAAAGCAGCTATACAATAACAGTAACATATTCCACCACATTATTTCGTACATTAGCTACGAAAATACCCAGAAGTTCCATATGAGAAATTCATTTGCTTTCTGTGTAGGTTTGGATGTTGGCTCGGATGTGCCAACTGGAGAACAAAATATTCGCTGTAGGTGAACCTTCTTATCGGTAAAACCCTCCTAACATTACTAGTACTCCTTGCTTAATTTTTGTATAGTTGTTAGACTTATTATTTCTTGAAGTTTGATTGACTGTTATTGTAGTAGAAGGTTTGGAGATTTCTTTTGTTTTAAGTTCACTCTCTGAAAGTATTCTTTGGTTATTTTTAGTGCTCGAAGAAGTAGAGTCAAAAGAGTTCGAGAAGGCTTGGAAAACTCCCTTAGGGGAAGGATCGAACTGATTGACAGCTATGCAAGAGTATGTTTCCTACATGACAGACACCATAACTCCACCCCCACCCTCCCAAAAAAAATTGTGTAAAGTTTGTTTTTCCAAAGCATAAATTGATGTGTGGTGATGCCATCCATTTGACAGATTTCTTCAATGATTGAAATCGAAGTAGAATTGGACTCCGATGTTCTTGCTGCTGAAGCAGCAAGCAATGTGGTGCGCACATCCTGATTATCAATTTCTTCTCCAACACTATCTAACATGCATAAGCTTATCTAACTCCGTCCTTGTTTACAGGAAAGAATTGCTGAACAGATACAACAAATAATGGAGCTAGAAAATCTTGAAGAGGCAAGTTCTTTTCACTTGGAAGTACTTTTTATGACTTGGAACTCAGAATTGGAAAAGACTGTATTGATATTGTCCATACAGAATTTGCCATAAATTTATTTTATAAAAAGAAGATAAATCTTGGATTTTCTGATATGAGAAACTAGAATTACCATCAAGGTTTTGCTCACTCGGCTATCATATTTAGGTCCTTTATTTTATAGGAAATTGGGATACTCGAGTCCAAAGGCACTGGTTAGTAGTTTCTCCTCAGCCAGGGGTTGGGATGAAGTGAAGTAGAGTAGACTAGGATTGTGAGTGATCTTGTAATCTGAGAGACATAAAGAGAATGCACTTTCTTCTCAGCCACTGAGCTGACCTGCCTTGATTTTTTGTTCTAACATGCATGCATTTATCTTTACTAATGTCTAATTTTCTTTGCAGAGATGGAAAATACAAGCAGAAGCAAACGATGAGGCAGAAAGACTCCTTAGTTCACAATCCATAGCCACGGAACAGATTTAAAAATATATGGTTGGCTATTTGACCAAAGTAGTCTATTCATTGCTTGTGTGCATTGCTCTATCCATTGAATGGCTCAGCTCCAAGAGATCCTTTTGCTTGGACCAATCAAGGAGCAGTCACCATTCCTCTGACATATTACCCAAAGGATGCCAAACAGTGTACTATGCTTTAACAATCATGAACATACATACCACAAGAAGAGTAGTCTATCCAAGATTGTGGAAATGGTCAACAGAAGGTTGGTGTTTTGGTGTCTGCACAGCTGAAGACTGTTCCGGCGGCTTACTTGAAGACAAAGGCATTATGATGTAAATTTTAAATCACTTATATTGTTCATTGCAATTTTTATATTGACCACCTAATTCATACCCACATGTAGTACGATTGCTTCTCAAAAAAAAGAAAAGAAAACTTTTGGGGTGCAAAAAGTAGCTCACCATTTCAATTCATGTATTTGTTGAGAGAAATGTTTGGTTTCCATTTTTTGTCCATATCTTGTTCATCTCCGTACAAAAGAAGACAAATTCACCATTCACCATTGAATTCGTAGAACTCAATGTGGGTCATACAGATTCAATAGTAAATTTTTAAAAAGAAAAAGATGAATAAAAAATACAAAAAAAAATGTGAAAGAGAATGACACCAGATACATCTCATATGTTAAACTTTGTGTTATGTGAAAAGGGGAAGCATCAAGTATTGTTTACTTTGACACAGCTTTAAGACTTAAGTAGCTCTCCAAGTATGTTTCCCTTCTGTCCCATAATATGATGTAGGCCCTATGAAATCTGTCCAAATTTCAGTTGGAGTACGTTTTCAGCATAATAATGCTAAAAACTTTATTTTTATCTCATATTTATTACATAATGCTAATGTGATAGTCCCTCCAAGCCATTGGATTAGTCATTGTTAAAAAAAAAAAAATCAAAAGTTAGTTAGAACTGTCATGTCAGCATTGTGAAATAGTTGTAAGATAAAAATATAATTTTTAGCATTACTCTTTCCGACATTCTAGTTTAGTACATTCCATCTAGATTATAATATAATATATTTCTATGGATACCTTCTCACCTAATGCTTCTGGATATAAAAACTTCCATTGAATAAAGAAACCTTTCATGAGGGGAGAGGATGGGAGAGGAAAGAGTGATTATTATTGCTTTAAACTTGAGATTCAAGAGAATATGTCATGAAACTTGCGCATGTAATATGCACGAAACATAAATCTATTCAAAAAAGATTTACATTCATGACATTAACTGATAGAATTACAATAAAAGTAATATTAATCTACAGTAACATAGATCGGGCTCTACACAGCAGAGACTTTCCTGCATTCTTATACCAAATAGGAGGACATAAGATTCCAACTAATTTTCATGTGGGAAGGCATCGATGCCACAAACCGAAGTAGATCTGGCTTTGAGCTAACTGCCGGATGCACGTTTTCTGACTTTTGATCCAAAACTTGAAGGAACTTGGCGATGTTGGGAAGTACAAGCTCCCTACAGTGCAGATGTAACAAAGGGACCTTAGATAAAACACTTCCTTTCTGAACATCCAGACCTTCTGGCCTTCGCAACTTGTACGGTCTACCAGTTGTTGGCTCAATATTAACCCTAGGCATTTGCTTCCATCTCTGGTGAACAAACCAACCATACTTGTAGTCACCCACAATTGGAGTGCCAAGAGCTTCGGCACAATGGACGCGGAGCTGTAATAAGATGATCGAATTAGATATATGTGGATATAAAAGGGAAGAGCTCCATTAGCTTACACCAGCCTCACACATGAGAGAGAGAGAGATTTACATAAGGTAGGTGAGAGGGCAAGTGCCTGCTTATGGAGAATGGTTAATAATTGAAAGGCAGGAAAATACCCATAAACTCTCTAAAGCTTTATCTTAAATTAACTCTAAAACATGTTTTGAACAATTAGGAAGACTTTTTAGCATCTAAAATGTCAAAGCCAAAGGATGGTTTCACCACAACCCCAAATCTTTTTATATTACATTTGTACTATGTACCATGTGGGTACATGCAATAATTTTAAACTCCCTAAATGACTTTTTCACAGTTTGTTACTGCGCACTGCAGACGCTTTTTAGCAGTTTATAATAACTCAAATGTCATGTACTATTTAGAAAAAATTAGGGACTAATAAGTTTTGTAAGTTAGACTTGTACGTGCATCGACATATTAAGGAATCAGATATATTACATCTTCAATATCAAAAGTCTATATGAACATCATCTAGAAAAGCATATGATATAAAAGTAAAACATTGCATAAACAATTAGAACCAAAGCAGAGGTAAAAACCTTTTAGTCTTAGTTCTTTGATGAGATTGAACTTTTCAATAATGAGTATAAGGTGTGTAAATGCAATTAAGGTAAGACTCACACTGATAACGGGTTTCGCCTAAGAGGAATTGAGACTAAGATTTGACCTTTCACATTGAATATTGACTCTTTTTCTGAGGGATATTTAATATTGGAAAACAAGAACACTGCCCTGCATGTGCATGAGAGAGAAAGAGAGGGAGAACACAACATGGTACCTGATGCTTCCGGCCAGTAACTGGTCGTAGTTCAATCCACGAGCATCCATTTATCATAGGACCAAGAACCCGATATTCAGTTATGGCCTCTTGAGAAGGTTCTAAACCTGATTGATGAGCCAAGATGACCCTCTCAGTCTTCCCATCATTAAGCAGCACCTGCAAATGATAACAAGAGAAATACATTCAAGTTGTTATCTCTTTCAGACAAATCCATTGTTGAAAGGTAATATTCACTGCTGATACAGAGACAGACAGAGAACCTTTGTAACAGGAGCACAAATTAACCCTTCCTTTTCCCTGGGAGAGCCTATGACCAAAGCCCAATACCTCCTATATGTCGCTTGACATGCATCATCCCAAGCCTAAGATTACATACAAACATATCAGTCTTAAGACTAAAAAATTGAAGCGTTCAACTATTTTCCCCATTGTGTTCTAGAATTTACATTCACTGCCCCTGCTGTATCTAGAGCAATCAGCAGTGTGGGTATGAGTACCTTGCAGGAGGAATTTCCTTTATTCATGTCATTAAATAACCACTGAAGATGATCTACACTTTCTTTTGTTCTCCCCATCAAGAGGAGGCCACTGCTCTCTCGGTCGAGTCGATGAACCTAAGAAAATAGGTCTATGAGAACAGCAACCACAAAGGCTCCTAACGATTTAAGATAGCTTCTGGTAATAATAGTGGAATCACAAGTAGCGTGCAACAAACATTCCAAAAGAACCCAGAGAGGTATTACAGCAGAAAAACTTTTCAGGTATAAAAAAAGGTATTCATTAAAAACTCAAGAAACTATACTGCAAATCATAGACTCCTCCCTCCCAATTTAAATGTGTTGCTTTGAAATGGCATGATTTAATAAAAGATAAAATATAGTAATCTTTCTAAAATGTCTCTTCTACTTTAAATCAACGGTGACACAGATTTTGCTAGGAAACTTGTTTGCTTTTTTTTAAAAAAAAAAAAGAACATTTTTTTGATAAGTTCAAAAATTTAAGAATCACTCCCTCCACCTTTTTCGTATAAATTGCCAATGGAGTTGCTGCCATATAAACATGTTGCCAGGTCATCACAGCCATGTATTAAAATTGACATGTCATATCCATTACTCTTTCATGAATTTTCAATTATTTCTTGAATAATAATAAAAGGACCAAAAAAATAAAAATAAAAAATCTGTAACGTGACCTCCAACCCCATAAAGGAGGGGCGGAGAATGGAGACCAGCCCCCATACTTGCCCTCCAAATATCAACTACACAAATTTAAACATTGGACAAATGTTTGTTCCTACACATCAAATTAGCCAATATAGCACGTATCTTCTTTCTCAACTTGTCACTACCATGTTCAACTATCTTCTTGATGCCACTGAGCAACCACACACGGAGAATAATCTCAGACAGAAAAGGCAACAAAACTAAAAAAGAATTTTTCTAATTTTCTCGACGACTTCATCACATAACAAATCCTTTTTGATAAGTACAAAGAGATCATCTTAAAACTAAAATCTTACCAACTTAGGACCCTCATCATAATCGAAAGACAAAGCTGCAGCTGCCAAAGCATCCATGCTGTTATGAACTGGCAGATTCCCCTGAGAACATTGTTACATATAAAGAATCAAGTGGCAAGACAATATGCTGAAATGACAGTCTAGCACCACAAAGAATGGGATCACAGGATACTAACCTTGACTGGCACTTTTGGGGGCTTATTTAGCACCATTATAGCTGAGTCCTGAAATTTCGACCACCAAATAAGATATAGCAATATGAGCACAAACAACACAATCAAACAAAGAATATAGCCATACAGCATTTCCGAGCAGAAATTGGAGCATGCGCAGAAAGTTAGATACAACATAGTGCATCACCAATGAGAAAAAAGAAGACAAGATGATAAACACATCAAATAAACCCACAAAAACATCTATGCCCATCCATACATAGCCAGTGAGCATCAGGGATTGAAAATTCAAGCCTTAAAACTACTCTTAAATCAACTCAAATAACATGAAAGGAGACGAGATAGGAGTCAAATGTAAGACATGCCTTGTACTTGACAAGCCTTTGCAAGTACTGTATCTCATCGGCATTTGGATATAGTGTCCCACTTGGTATGGTGTCGTATCTCTTGGAAATCCTCGTCTCCGCAACAGATACAGGTATATAAACTCGTGCCCCAGTCTCCATGACCTCATTAGGCCTAATCTGTAGGTCAGCTGTATGGTTGTAGATTAAGTAAAACCCCATGAAATCAAATACAGCCTACAAATAGAAGTAGAAATAAAGGGGAGAGAGAGAGAGAGAGAGAGAGAAAATCTTCATACATCCTTCTCATGGGTATGTAAAATAAAGTTGCCAATGAACTCTTTCTCAAATGACACTTCCTCCCTTTAAGAATGGGAGTAGAGCATGAGACCCGTGAATTCAATATCGATTGGATGCATGTGTAACTTACCAATAAAAAGAACTATATTAATAATTTAGTATTGGAGAATACATGTGTTAGTGTGTAAGTGGTTAAGTCCACACCCGGTAGTAGTGATAAGCATGAATAGTTGATATAATATAATTGGGCTAATGTCCAAACATGTCATATAAAAGTTATATTATTATAATGTCTCACATGAAAAACTTCTCTAGGTGGTTATCTTCCCATCATGAAATTCATATTTAAAATGGTGAAACTAAGATAGTTGGCTCTATGTGCTAGCGTCAGTACCTTTGTCATGAGCTTCATTTGTTCTTTGTCAACATGGGAGTCTTCTGAACTTGGGCATTCCATCTGGACCTAAAGAAGAAGAAGAATATACAATTTTGTAAATACATTTGTATTGAAAATCCTAAAAGAACCCATATACTCATTCTATTACAACTCCAACTTATATAAAACTTCACTGAATCAAAATAATTACAGATAAACTTGATATGATTTTAAATAACCCCACAAGTACAAATCCCAAACCAAATTAATTCCGTTGTCAAATATTCAAAACCAAACAAAAATGGCGCTCCACATTTTCCTATCTCATTCTTTTTCATCAATTCAATTTGCATACTTTTTGATGAATAGATCTTTGCATACTTATCTGAGCCTAATACATAAGCAAAAAACTCACTGAACCATAGAGTTGACAGCTTCACCCAGATTCTTCATAACCCAAAACATAAGCCACACAAACATAATAACCAAACACAAAGAAAAAAAAAAAAAAAGAACAACCAATGAAAAGAGTTTACAAATAGTCATAAAACTCACAAGGTCAAATATTCAAAACCAAACCCAAATGGCACTACACATTTCTCTGTCTCATTCTTTTCTCACCAATTTGGTTCGCATGCTTATCTGAGCCTAATGCAAAAAAGCGCATTGAACCATAAAGTTGACAACTTCATCCAGATTCTTCATAACCCAAAACAATAAGCAACACAAACATAATAACCAACCACAAAAAAAAAAAAAAAATGGAAAAACTATACATATAATCATAAAACTCACAAGGTCAAATATTCAAAACCAAACCCAAATGGCACTACACATTTCTCTGTCTCATTCTTTTTCACCAATTTGGTTCGCATGCTTATCTGAGCCTAAAGCATAACCAAAAAACATACTGAACCATAAATTTGACAAAATTATTCACCCTCTTCATAACCCAAAACAACAAGCCACACAAACATAATAACCAATCACAAAAAATAAAAATAAAAATTTTGCTTACTTATCTGAGCATAAAGCATACGCTAAAAACACATTGAACCACAAATTTGACAACTTTATCCACATTTTTCATATCTTAAAACACTAACCCACACAAATACAATAACCAACCACAAAAAATAAAAAATAAATAAATCCAACCCAATTTAAAAACTTTCATAACACTCACAAGGCCTTTGTTGAAATGGGACTGAATCACAAGGTCGGCAATCTCATCGAAGTAATACTTGACCCAACTGATTGCGGTGACCCGACCGGGCTGACCACTGCCCGAGTTCTTTCCGGGCAAAGGGTGGCCAGGAAAGGGAGGCAGAGAGAGGAGCTGCCGAGGCTTTGGGCCCTCCTTTGGACCGCCCAAATGGGCTATGTTGGTTTTGGAGACCCGGATTACCGGCTCCGCAAAAGCGGGTGGTGGTGGAGAAATCCGAGAAAACTGTCTGATGATAGCAAGCAAGGTCTGTTGTCGATGATGGACTCTGTTTTTCCACATCCTTTCACTTGCTAAGCAGCTTGAGAAAGAGTACATATCATTTGTACGAGCAGTTTGCTTATAGCGGCGCTAAAAGCTTGTTGCTATATCTCTATGGATTTTACTTGTTACGGCAGTGAAGTGGGTACTCCGTGCGCTTTTATAAAGAGCAGCGCAAAACTCCAAGTCCTTGCTTTAAATGTTAAATATGCATGCATCATATGGTTGTGTACACTGTTTATTAAAGTTAATTAAAAAAACATACCAAAACTCATCAAATTTTAACAATATCCTTCAACCAAATCCGATTAAAACATTCTTCTAAATTTTGTATTTCAATCGATAAGCACATAACATATAAAAAAGAATACAAACGAATCGAGTTGAACTCATATATAAGCTGTACACAAACTTAAATTGAGTCGAAACGAATTTATACAAACAAGCTCATAGAGTATGTTTGATAAAGGGTTAGGTTGACGGTCGGGTTTTTTAGTTTTGATGTGACATAAATATAAAGAATATTATAAATTTTTTATATGGAAAATAAAAAGTTTTGTTTTAGTAATTTTTTATTTGAATAGTAATAAAAAGTGTTTGATGTGATATAAAAAAGTAAAAAAAAATTATTAAAAGTGATTAATTAAAATATAAAAGCTATAATGTTTTAATATGATTTTATTATTTTTATAAAAAATCAAACCCTAAGGCCCCGTTGGTTTACGGAATAGGTCCTGGAATGGAATAACTATTCCTACGGAATAGTCATCCTTTATTTGGTAAGAGCCTATTTATAGGAATAGTTATCCCATAGGAATACTTATTCCCTTACAAGAGGAATAAGTATTCCTTTTAAAAATAAGAGGGAATACCTATTCCTTCCTACAGGAAAGAATTATTGCAGCATCTTCTCATAAATGCCCCTCACACTCCAACATTAATTTTTTTTTTTTTTTTTTTTTTTAGTATTATGAAACCATTTGGTGATGTGCTTTCGTTTTTTTAAAAAAATAAAAAATAAAATTGATGGGTGAATATGATTGTTTGAAATGTTTTTTTTTTTTCAAAAAAAAAAAAAAAAAAAAAAAAAAAAAACCTTGACAATGAAAAAAAAACAAAAAAACAAAAAAATTACGAACTTTTTAAAAAAATTGACAGTTTTTTTTTTTCAAAAAAAAAGTTACAGGTATAACGGTTTTTTAAAAAAAAAAAAAAAAAAAACGTCCTTCAATTATATTTGCATTATAAGGTATTTAAGAAATTTAATTACAATATGATTCTATTCACCAACATATTCCACTATATCAAATAAAAAAATATCTATTCAGTATTATATTCCATCGTTACAACCAAATTAAGGAATAGGAATAACTATTCCATATATTCAAAAAAAAAAATGAATAACTATTTCATTCCACCTTCTTCTATTCCAAAGAATAGCTATTCCTTTTTTTAATGGAATAGTCATTCCGCAAACCAAACGAGGCCTAAACCTTTTGCCAAACAAGTCGTTAATAATCAAGTTAAAACTCAATTAGTTTAATAAACAAACCGTACTCGAATTGAGATTATAACAATAGGAGTGGAATTTGAATTTGTTCATATATAATTCGGTTTATTTATAGTCATAATTATTACAATAAAAAATTATTTATATTTGTTAATTTTATGACCGCTGCTAAAGTAATTATCGAACAAAAAAAATTGTGTCTACCTTCATTCACGATGAGTTTGCCAAGCGGGGGTGACTTACCTTTTTATTTTTTTATTTTTTTGGATAAAGGGTGACTTATTATTTAGGAGACTCACTATGATATCAACGTTGTTATATTGTACCTCTCAAAAAAAACGTTGTTATATTGTAAAGCTCATTTGTTATAGATTCAAATGGTATATGTACAAGTTCCGTCCCATTGTTCTTGTAAACCTATTTTTAAAATGAGACATTTGAGAGGTGTGGTTATATAATTTATGATTACAACTTTTTAAAAAAAGTAAATTACATAAATTACAACTAAAACAAGAGCATGTGGGTCTTTTCCTAAGCAATAGTTTGTTTTCTACCTAATAATTTATGAGTAATGTTACATGGAGTGTAAGGGCTCTATAAAAGGCACGCGCCTCCATGTGTTTTAAAGAGCACATTATTAGAAACATCTTAACTTTGCGTTTATATGACGTCGGGTTTAATAATTGACAGGCATAATGTCGGTCAGTTATGTTGAAAGACGTTATGCCTGACAATGCATTTGTAGGATAACACATCGCATTACTCTGAAGTTCATCATCTCCATCAATAAGGATAAGGCTATATATAGCTCCCTTTCTCCTTATTGGATGTGTCGAAGCATCTCTAAATTATAGAGAAATTCATAGTGTTTAGTGACCGTCAGTCTCTCTCTTAGTGTGTTTTGAATGCTCTTAGATTGTAGGCTTTTTAAGTATTACTCCAGTAATTCTGATAGTATACTCCACCACCAAGAGGAATAAGCAATCACTTAAGAATCACATGGAACAACATTTGATCGCAGTACAAATGAGGGTGTTTTTTTTTTTTATCGATCTGCATTTCAATTTTCTAACAAGTAAAATAGTGAATTTGATTATGAGATAATAATAATAATAATAATAATAATAATAGTAATAAATCAACCTCTTCATGGATATATTCTCTTCTAAGGGTCTACAATCACATACTCACACTTTTTTTTTTGGTGAATTATATCTTCGTCTTCTTCGTTAAAAGCAATTTGGTTAGTTGTTATGCGCATATTTATATATATTATGGTTATAGATATTAGAATTGTATGTCATTAATCAATACCATAATCAAATCGACTAGTCCAATATTTTAGCTTCATAAATTTATAATCCAAGCGTACAAGTCGTCTAAATAAATCCTTGGGAGCAAATATTCTACCACAAGCAAGGCTTTCGTTATGTGTTTTATGTGCACACTATGCAAGTTGGAATGGATATGGATTAATAGTAATGTGTTATTTAGATTGTTAGCAATTTGAAAATTAAATGCGATAAAGTGTTTATGGGATCTGCCTTTTTAAATAGGCGGGCAGTCAACTCAAAAATTACTTAGACATGTGGGCTTCATATTAACTCTCTCATATTTGCTGTCCGAATTGCTAATAATTCGAACAACAAAATCACTAAAAAAATTTTTACAGTTAGAAGTGTCATGTCAATAATTAAGAACGCGTGGTACACCCAATTCTTGTGTACAATGAACAAAACACAAACTAAAGCATTATAACACTATGTTCCAACTTGGTGTCATTTTTCTAATGATTTTGAATCCAGCATGCAAAACTTTCCATCCAATTACTTGCTAGTTGTGCTAGATGTTAGGTTAACATGGAAGTATTATTTGTTGAAGGGTTAATCGTAATAAAATATTGGAAATTTAATTATCATATTTGTATTTACTCATTATCTTTTAATTAAAGTTTGAATCATTTACGTTTCAAGCCAAGCAAATCTAAGAATCAATAAATTTTTTTTCGGGAGCGATTCATCATTTTCGAAGGCAATATACAACTCTCCAGTATATTACACTCTCCAAGTGTAATTGTTTCCCTTTCTTTTTCCTTAAAACAAGTCTTTGTAAAATAACTCAAAAAAAAAAAAAAAAGGGGGGGGGGGGTGGGGGTGAGACTTAAGAGGACCCTCGTGGACCAAATTTTTTTTTTTTCTCTGTTTTCTGTCTCGTTCCCATATTTTATTTTTCTTCGCAACTTAATTTCAACAACTTGATTCCTGGAATAAATTGATGTACCTTGAACTCAACTTTAACGTGTTGAAAGCTTGGGTATGAAAAAGATAAGAGAAAAGGTATAACATACGTCTCAGTAACGTTATGTGCAAAAGGTGGGTGGTGACTTGACAGCCCAATTAATATATTCAAAGTGTCCTAGTGTCCTAGTGTCTATCCTAGTATTTGTACACACATTTGATTCTTCTGTACAAAATTAATTTTTAATTAAGTAAATTAGTGTTCTTTGGGATCATCTGAGCTGTTAAGCATGCATAATCTTCTTATGGTTGGCTGAGATTTAAATTGTTACTTTAGTGTTTGGGTGAATAATAGCTCAGATACTCGGGATTTAATCGCAAGAGAATTTCTCTTTTACTTCTGATATACACGATATTCATTAGGCCATAACATGTCAACAATGTGGGCTCCAGGCCCACAATTTTGGGCCAGATTGACGGAGATAAATTATTTATAATTGATTTTTATAAATTAATCTAATAATATAACATGTATTCCTTAATATATGAATTTTTTTTATTATTATTAGTACTATTAAAAAAATATATGTTTTTTACGTACTAAGGAACACATAACACATTATTAGACTGATTTATAAAAATTAAATACTAACTAGTTTGTAGTTAATTTTTGTCCAAAATTATGAGAGTGTGGTGCAGAAAGTAATTACCTTCAATTTTGTTCTAATTGCCAGCGAATATGGAATTCGGTGTAGTAACAAATTGCAGTCATAACCTACCAATAAGCTGTGATTCAGCACAATAATTGAACACGGTTGTACCCCATCAATAGGCGACACCTAACTAAGACCTTACTCTATGAATGAACGCCCTGAACAATAAATAATTTCAAAGATCATCATATAACCATTATTTTGATAAAAACTCTAGCTAATCTCATCCTCATAATAATTTATACCTTTTGCCTTTGCTAATTTGAGCGTCAAAGGGTTTTTTCACATGCAACTCTCGACGAGTATGCAAGCATTCATTCGCTGAGTCTGACCGTGCGATCAACTGGATCATTCACCCTAAAGCAAAAAGCCTAAGATTGTGTGAAGGCATGTATAAAATAAGCTAATCAAACAAAACCAAACAGTTTTTAAGTATATCACACGGTGGTCGTTTTTTTTATTGTTCTTGACTCCTTCAGAAGGGCGGTGGGCGGTGAGCAATGGGCGGTGTTCTAGAGCTTTCACGAGACGCCTTGCGTGTCATCCATTTCCACGTAAAGGAAAAAGTGGCTTTTGCTGATAAAAAGGGTCAACCATTTATGAGATACGATTTTTATTCTATGATTTATCACCTACCAAAAAGAGAAGTTGATGGAGAGAATATATTCTTTATTTAACACTTATTTTACATTTTTGGCTTTTCTATGCTTTTATGAGAATATTATTTGTTTTGTTCTACTTTTTCTATTTTCCATCGCAATAATGGGATTCAAACTTGTGTGATGGGGTTCGAAAAAGACACCCATCATGAAGTGATTCATTGCTATCCTTTTTTTGGTGTTTTTGGGGGCATTCATTGCTATCATTTGATTAGAAAATTAATAAATTAAAATAATTAAAAGAAAAATAAATTTTATTCTAGCTTTCAAGTACTACGACATAATGCATATACGATTTTATCCCCCCCTACGAATTTAGTGCGTCCATTATGTCAAGAACTTATGCATAATTCCATTTCTTCCACGTTGTGGCTTCATAAATGCCATACAACTTTTTTTTTTTAAATAATAATAATAATAATAATTCGAACTAAAATCACGACGTAATTATTCTCAATATTACCATCTTGGCATTTTTTTAACGGAAGTTATTGTTTTTATTTAAGTAGCCATAATGTTAATGTGAATGGTCGAGCTAACTGAATTTTTTTTTTTTGTTTAAGGTCGAGTCTCATTATTTGTTTTTTGTTTTGTTTCTGTGTAGGTTTTTGTGATTTTGTCGAGCCTTGCAATTCAAACTTTATCATTTTGACCCGAACAATAGTGTTACGAATGCATATCCATTAATTAATATTGTGGTGTGGGTAGAAGTTTGTCTTATTAATAGTAAGTCATGTTAAATCATGTTTATCTTTATGTTGTGTTGTTGTGTGTTTTTATTATTATTATTTATTTAGAGTCTTGTTGATAGGAATATCTCTTTATTTTGGTTAAAGATAAATTTATCTTATATTAGTAGTAGTAAAGTTAAAATCTAAGTATAAATGTCTACTTTATGTGAAATATTATCTTCTTTATTGTAATGTGTCTTTAAATACAGCAATATTCATCAATAAAATAAATCAATCAAGTAAAATTATCAAACTTTAAGTTTGTAAGAATTGAGAACACCTCTAATTGCTTATAGAAGGTTCAAGATTTCTGATTCCTCGAAAATTCTACCAATCTATCTTTATTTTTAAGTTTTTATCCCACGTTACGTATGTACCTAACAAATCCCACGATGATTGGTCGAGCCTATATCTAGTATATCAATTTATGTCATGACTTCAAAATAAAGAAATAAGTCTCTCCAAGCATCCAAGCATAAGAAACTAAGAGGTAGATTTAAAGAAAAGACAAAAATAAATGACAATAATAATAAGAATAATCTCATTGTTTTTTGAGAATAATCATTCTGATTTAATTAATTGAATCAATAAAATATAGCAGATTGTTCTAATAAAACAACATCACAAATACAATTTGAAATTTTCTTCAACCAATTATCGTCTATAACTTGTTTAACTGCAGCCTTAGCTAAACTATAGGCCACATAATTTGTCTCTTGAAGTGTCTCTCCTTCTAAAATGATACTTTGCAGACCCAAATCTTTGTTAAAAACAACTACCTAGAATGCGGCCAAAGCTTCCAATACAATTGGTTCCAAGTTTTCCATTTTAGTCAGAATTTCAACTGTAATCACATATCTATTGTAATCCCTCACAATGAACCCGATATCCATACGCCCATAAACTAAGTCTATCGCAGTATCCCAATTTACCTTATACATGCATTTAAGAGAAGATTTCCACATTACTTGATGCTCATTCCTCCCCTCCTTTGCTTGAAATACATTAAATCATTTAAAAATAATAATAAATTACCATTAAACTTATAAGTTCAAAATAAAATAAATCATCATATTTTTCTATCCAACCATGCATGTGCATTGTTTGAAATACAACGCAATAACTTTATTCTTAGGTTTGAAAATACAACAATTCTATTTTGATTCGTTATAAAAAAAAAAAAATCATTTGTCTTAAATTTAAAAAACTATAACCACTCTATTATGGTTCATTCTAAAAATCCCCTTAGGATTGAATTGTTTATGAAAATAAAACAACTAAACTTTTATTTATGTAAGCTAATTGAGAATAAGATGATATATTATGATCTAACGAGTGCTTGTTACATGACAGAAATTGAAACAAAGAATAATGACTATTTTATTTAAACCTCGTTTCATAATTGTTTTAACAAATACTAGAAGTCACACGTTTCTATGACTTTTATGTCATTTTGTTGATGTAGTTCAGCACTTTGAGCAACTTTTGTTAAAAAAAAAAAAAAAAATCAATGATTAATGAGAGTGTGTCACATAGAGAAAAGAGATAAAAATGTGGTGTCTATAATTATTCTTACTTTTTTGAATATACTTTTTATATAATGTTAAAAATTATATTTTTAATTTATAAATATTTTATAATGCTGATGTAACAGTTATAACTAATTATTTATTTATTTTTATTTTTAACAATAATTAATTTAAATTCAATTGTAGTTTTTAGCATTACTCGTTTTTTTTTTTTTCAAACTCAACAAAAACACCTTTTTTTTTTTTTTTTTTTTAAATTTATCAAGTATAAAAAACAATTAATTCAGAACCCCAAAACACTTTTTAAGCATGAACCCCACCATCACTTCTCAAACTTATTATAGTATCCAAACAGTTTTCAAACAAAAACTCCTTTTAAAACAATGATAAAAAAAATACCCAGAAATTCCTGTTGATCCGTGCCTCCCAAGAAGTGGACCTGACAGTCAAAAGTAAGCCCGAATCTGAAGCTCCCACTGAACAAGACGAGGTTACGTACAATCCATGTCCAACTGCCCCACGTGGCACATCTGTTCCTCAAATTAATAAACAAAATCTCAATTCATATCTTATTCGCTTCCTTAATTTTTTCTGTTACCAAAAACGACAACGGTGGCGACAGCAACAATCCCTCCTATAAATCGGCATCCTCCTCTTCTTGTTGCGACCAAAAGGCGCTCTAAGCTTTGTGGTTATTGCAACGGTCTCGCTTTTTGTAGCGGTGTTTCGGTTATTATGGCGAAGAGCATTCTGGTCACCGGCGGAGCCGGTTATATTGGGAGCCACACGGTGCTCCAGCTCCTGTTGGGCGGGTTCAGGACCGTCGTCGTCGACAACCTCTACAACTCCTCGGCCGTCGCGCTTGACAGAGTCAAACGGCTCGCCGGTGATCTCGGCGACAACCTTTCCTTTCACCAGGTTTTTGTTTTTCGACGATTGTCGCTGTAATAAGCCATACAAATGAGAATTTGATTTTCTTTTTGTGAATTTTGAAAAAAGATTTACTTTTTCTTTTTGGGTTTGAATTGGTTAGTTTGCTATTTTGGTTTGGAAAAGTTTGAGCTTTAACGGTTGGTTTTATTGGTAGATTGCTTTAAATTGCGGTTGTTTGTGTGCCTGTTTATCCAAAAAAAAAAAAATGGTTGAGGCATTGAATTTTCAATTTATACGTACATATACATATACATGTATACATGTACGTACGTATGGATGTATGTATGTCTGTATGTACATGGTTTTGTTTGAATTAAATTGGTTTTATTGAATTTTTGTTCTGAGTGGAGGCATAGAGCTAACGATTTTACGCGTTTAATCTTATTCCGCACTTGGGTTTTTGTGAAGTCCTGTTCTGATTGTGCAGAGATCGTGTTTTTCAGATATAATGGTGACCATGCCTTTGATCTGTTACTTACGATTTGATAATTTCATGTGTTCATTGCCAAATTTATTGTTTTAGTCAGTGATGGTGTTTTCATTTTTGTTCTTCATTCAAATTTATTCATGATTTTAGATCTTATGCCAACGGTCCTTGGACCAAATAACATGTCCTCCCTTTAAGTGAGGGGTGGAAAGTGAGGTCTTGGGTTCAGTCCTGCTCAGATTCGTGAGTTGTGTATATACCTAGGGCTGACAAATTTTTACACTACCAGTGATTTTGACACAAATTTAAGAAATTAGCGAATCGGAGTTAAGAGGTCTCACATGTTTAATTAAATGGGTCATGTTAGAGTTGATCTATATAGTTTTATACTCATACCTCGACGTGACATGAACCTGACACGCGATATTTATGGCTAACAATTTGTGATACGACTCACAAATCCAACATAAAATTAGCAGAGTAGGGTTGAGAGGTATGACCATTTAATTAAATTGATTGGGTTAAAATTGGCTTATATAGTCTTACACCCATATCTCAACATGATCCGAACCCTATAGACGAATACGAATCGCCACCCCTAATATACTTGCCAAAGAGGATGAACTAGATCTCATATTATTGGACTTAAACCTTCATAGTTGCAAATGAAATTAGTGGAAAGAATGAACATGTGCCATTACTATCTTAGTGAGCTAATGTGTGATATATATCAACTAGAACTTTGCCTTTTGAAATTTCTATGGAGTGGCCAAAGTGTTATTTAGTAACGACTAATGTGAGTAAATATACGCAGTTCTGTTGATGGCGCTGTTCTTTACATTTTCTGTTTTCACTCGCAGGTGGACCTCCGGGACAAACCAGCACTTGAACAAATTTTTGCTTCAACACAGTGAGTATATCTATTATGACAGAACTCAGTTTTACAATCTGTTGAAACGTTCTTTTTAATAGGAACACAGATGGATAGGTCCTTTCTATCTGATTGTTATGTGCATTTTCTTGGAACTTTGACTGTCATCTCTCTGCCCCCATCCCAAGTCATCTTATGTAAATGTCGTCAAATATTGTATTCTCCAAGGCATGTTTTCTTCGCTGTATGAATAAGGTCTTATTATGTATAGTCAATCTCTTTGGCTTCTGGTGGTTTTCCTTTTGGCAATGAATTTTCAAGAGTAAGTACTAGCGTCTACTCCAAAGACAAATATAACCATACATGATAAGGGCATGAATGAGATCTTCACACCTGAAAAGCAACCCCTTTTTTACTTATAAAAAAAACATTTTAATAAAACTGCAGATTCTAAATTTGGAATATTGTATTTTTAATGGGATCCTCATGCTTAATTATTTTGCACTGCAGATTTGATGCTGTCATACACTTTGCTGGGCTGAAGGCAGTTGGTGAAAGTGTGCAAAAACCATTGTTCTACTATAACAACAATTTAATTGGGACAATTACTTTGTTGGAAGTTATGGCTGCACATGGATGCAAAAAGGTATTCCCCAATTCTCGCTATAAACTATTGGCACTGTAGTTATTTTTACTGTCTTTGGTTCAATTTTCTAAAAAATCAAATCAGAACCATTCAGGTTCTTTAACACAGAATTTTTCCGCTTTGATTCTGTCTATTATTATGTTTTTAGTTTTATGGATATTTAGGTAGTCTGCAAAAGAAACTATTTTTCTGTTATCTTGTGTCATTGTTCTCTATTTATAGTGTCCTCCACCAAATCCCTGGCAACAGTCTGCCACTGCTCTGTTAATGCTTGTACTGTCTTGCTTTCTTCAACTTGTCTCCAGTTGAATTGATAAATAGCAGTGTCTGACATGCTTATATTCTTTGCATCAGTCTTAGAACCTCATTTCCATCATTTTAAAAGGGGAGGAAAAAGGAAGTGTGACATGCTATTCACTCTATTAATTATGACAGTTGAACATAAACTTTGAGCGTTCTATTGTACTATTTAAGTACTTTTGTTATAAATGATGATTTGATGGTGCATTTTACATATTTGACTGATTTCCATATTCTTGGACTATTTCAGCTTGTGTTCTCATCTTCAGCTACTGTCTATGGTTGGCCGAAGGAGGTCCCATGTACAGAAGAGTTTCCCCTTTCTGCAGCAAACCCATATGGACGAACCAAGGTATGTAGTAAAACATTTATTAGGCGCTTAGTAGGCAGCATACCAGATATGCATCTGATAATTAGTAAACAATACAATAAATAAATAAATAAATTGTAATCAATAAAAAAATAAAAGACTCAGGGATCCTTAGAGGGGGCCCACTGGCCTCCCTCTTGTTTCCATCCCCAGCATTGTTAGTGTCCCACAAATTTGAAGTTTAATTGAGAAGCATCTTCTTAATTAGAATTTACTTTATGGTATCTGATGAGCATCATATTTCAGCTTTGCATTGAAGAAATTTGTCGTGATATCTATGGCTCGGACTCTGAATGGAAGATCATATTGCTAAGATACTTCAATCCAGTTGGCGCACATCCTAGTGGTGATATTGGTGAGGATCCCCGTGGAATTCCAAACAACCTCATGCCCTTCGTGCAGCAAGTTGCTGTTGGCAGGCGACCAGCCCTAACAGTTTATGGAAATGATTATTCAACTAAGGATGGTACCGGGGTATGCTATTTTAATTTGATCCAATTTTCCCATTGCTGGCTGGGCAACCATTTTCTCTTATCTGTTACACTTAGTTTATGAATGTTAAGTCATCTTCTGTTGATTATTCATGCGTTGTTGTAGAAATATTTAGGGTTATTGAAACTGCATTTATTATTTTTCCTTCTCAATATCTAGTCTTCACTTTTGATAGAATATCCATTATGATAGTGCTCATCTCTTTTCAGGTGCGTGACTACATTCACGTTGTTGATTTAGCTGATGGGCACATTGCTGCTTTGTGCAAGCTGGATGAGCCTGGTATAGGTATGTGCTATGAAAGTGACTTGTTCTTTCTTTTCTACACTTATCTTGTGGCTGTTGACTTTCTCCAAAATCCTTCTCTCTTGTTAAATGGTTGGTTGTATTACAATATTAGGGGGTTATTTTTTTATACTGCCATATACCAGCTTGTCTTGAACGTGTACATGTATTGCAAATGTCCTTAGATTCTGCAATTACTGTCTGCCATTCCTTCCCCTACGTTTGTTAATCTTGCATTGCTCCAAGTATTGTAGGAATATATTTAGAAGTAGATATATAAAAAGGTCATAACCTGACAAGTTGTTGATGAATTGTTTGTAATTCATGAACTAAATTCCATATGATGTTTATTCCTTGAGGATAGAGTTTTTCCTGTTGTCTTTCTTGTATCTGATTTGTAATATGTCTCTACAGGTTGTGAGGTTTACAACTTGGGCACTGGAAAAGGTACATCAGTTCTGGAGATGGTTGCTGCATTTGAAAAGGCATCTGGAAAGGTAAAAAGAAAGAAAAAATCTCTCTTGTATCCGGTCCCCCAATTCTTCCTCTACTTTTTACCAAAAAAAAAGTTTCCATAGAATAGTTGCTTGAGGGTTGCTGCTGAACCCAAGTAGTTCATATGAATCAATTATCACTTGGCCTCCGTGAGTTGGGCGTCTATTACATTTGGAAGTCAAAGTCTAGGTTTTGTGGTTGGAACATGTGTAACTGAAGTCGAATTCCTTATTAATTGCGAGTATTTCCTTAATATAGCCTTTGAATCCGGGGTAGAGGTGAAGTGTTGTCAGCATATACCATATGAAGATTTGTGAAAAGATGTGAAGCATAGAACAAAGTTGACATGAATGAGATTCTTGTGCAAACTCCCACCCATTATGACATTAATATAGCCATCATCTGGATGAGTGCTGTTGGCCCATCTAATTACAAAAGTTCTGATTGTGAAAATTTTAAACTTTAGATCTTTTAATCTGGTAGAGTTGGAATTGGCCTTGCTATGAACATGGATCTTTGTGTAGGCCTTTGTTAATTCTCTGATTGCACAGACATTGGAAGAACGTAGGACATTGTTCCTCACTTTTTTTTCTTGCTTCTGCTCAACTTTTACTTTCAAATTGGCTCTAATGTGTTAAAATATTTCTGTTCCAGAAAATTCCACTCGTAATGGCTGGGCGGCGGGGCGGTGATGCTGAAATTGTTTATGCATCAACAGATAAAGCAGAAAAGGAATTGAATTGGAAGTAAGTGCTAATTTACAAGCAAATAAGTATTCAATATGTAGCTAATGGGATTCTCCATAACCATATGCTACCTTCTTGAATTTTGAAACTATCAAAATTGACCTTTCCTAAAGTTGGAAATTACTTGTGATGACTTTATGTTTGGGGCCTTTCTGTATCGCATTGCATCTTTCTCATAAGCTTGATGACCTTGCAGGGCAAAATACAGCATCGACGTGATGTGCCGGGATCAATGGAACTGGGCCAGCAAAAACCCTTATGGCTATGGATCTCCGGACTCCACGAACTAGAACTTTGTTTTTATTTAGTTTTACAGTTGTCTGTCACCCGTGGTGTCATGCTTCTATGGCCTTCTGAGATTAGGGTTTCCCTGAACTTTGTTGGCAGATTTTTAAGCTGATAGTCATTGCGGTGTTAACATTCTAGGTTACCAGCCAAGCAATCTTAGTTTCTTTGTTCCATCATAAAAGCTTTAGTATGTCTCCCCCTTGACATTAGTGAGACATAACAATTTTTATCTAATATAATTGCAACCTTTTCTTTCCCGAATAGTTTGCTTTATCAGTAGCTTGATTGTGGATTGGTGATGTTCAAGGCAGCATCTCAAACTTACTCTATAGACATTAGAATTATTCTTTGTTTGAATGTGTGATTGGCATTGTCGCATCAGCAGGATGAGATAGTGGTCGAATAAAAATGTTGTATATAACATTAATATAATTGGTGATGTTAGAGACAGCATCTCTATGCCAAGTGGTGGGAGTTCCATGCGCTTGTTGCCATTTCATGATGCAAGGGAGGGGCTTAAAACTTTTGTTGATACTCTCTGGTAACATTATACACTTATATGCTAGAAATGAATTAGAATGGTTACACTAGGTGGTAAATTTTGCTGGTTCATTCGTACTGCAGCTTTTTACCCTCTTAAGAACGGGTAAAGTAACATCAGCTATTTGTTCTTTTTGTCTTAAATGTTGCTCTCAAATTGGGATCCTTCAGAATTCTTATAATTTTTAGGCATTCTATTATGTAGAATTTTTAAATTCCAACCATTGATTTCAAATTAAATTGTTATAGATTTTGTTGAATCAACTGATCTGATAGAAAATAAGCGTAGAGCACAAGGCTCAAGACCTAGTTAAATTAAAGGTCTACTCTTTCACAAGAGCGCAAAAAGCCCCAAGGAAGACTAAAATAAAAAATCCCTACTCCCATAAACTCAGGTACGTTTTTTTTCCCAAAAAAATTTTCTCCACCTAATTTTCTCTTCTTGAGGCAAACATACTAACTTGACCGTCGGAGGCTCCGTGCTGGCCAAAGGCTAGCGCCACTCTGGTAGTTATCTTGTTGTTTTGCAGGTGACCTGTAGCCGGTCTGGCCGCGCGAAATTTGGTATTATCTTCTATATTTATCATTTTTATCAATTTAGTATGGATTATATCAGCATTGATCATATTTTGTCACATTTTAAAAGTAATAAATGTTGATTTGATAAAACTTCAACCGTTTAATTGGAAATCAATAATTGAAATTTAAATGTTCTAAAATGTTCTTGCACGATAAAATGTTCTAAAATTTTAGAAAAGAATTCTAGACCATGCGGATAACTCTCTTTAGGATGAGAAATAGTTGTTTAGTGGATCGAGATACCCCTTACAAAGGATACTGCAAGGGCTTACAATTCTTAAATTGTGTTCGTTCTTTTACAAATGAACGGGTGAGATCATGCCATGTCATCGATCCAAGGTAAAACAATAAAATCACTCCCTTGCTTCTTTGGCTGCCAGATTCCCCTCTCTCCTCCGGTAGCGGAGGAGAGAGAGGGATTCGGCGGAGGAAGAAGTGGAAAAGGGATGAATTTATTTTTTGGGTTAATGACATGGCATAATTTAAGAATTATAAGGTATTGCATATGATCTTCTTCCTTGTTAAGAGCATTCATATTGGGTCAGCAAAAAATAGCAAAAAAATCTCTTCATCTACTTAGCCAGTCTGGTTAAGGAATTATCTGCTATATTTGTTCAGCAATATATTAATCACTATAACTAATACATAAAAAATATATATATAATAAAAAAATAATATAATTTTCTATCCTCATATTTAAAATGCTTAGCCAGTGTACATGCTTTAAAAAGGTGGGATAAAAAAAATAGAAAAAATATGTTCTTTAATTAAATTCTAATTAAGACTTCCGTATTATTTTACGCCAAAATGTTTTATAAAAAAAGTTTTTTGTATTTTTTGATGTTAAGTGCAACCAAAATGTTAGTTAAATAGAAATAATTTTCGGTTTGACAAAAAAAGTTTTTTTAATTTTGAAAAATGGTTTCAATTTTAAATTTTATAATTCATTTTTTGAGTTTAAACTTCTCATTTTTAAACGATCATACCTCTGCAAAATCATCGCCAGAGGTTACAGAAAGTGGTCCGCCATTTTTTTCGTCATTGCTTATTTTTTGTACAGATCAAAAATATTTTCAAAAAAATCTTATAAAAAAAAAACGAAGCATAAGTACCATTTATTGAATGGGATCGACGTTAATGCTCTATAGCCACCAGTTTCCGTGGTGAAAATATCACATCATGAACTGTACGATGGGCGGTGGATTGGGTTTGAACGTGGGGGGCCCGGGCCTCCTTTATGATTGTGATACAACGTAACGAAGCTTAGTGCGGGTTTGACAATTGTTTATAGTTTGAAAATGGGAAGTACACAATTCTTTTGAGGTACTACACCAAAATTCGAACATTTACATAATGGTGTGGACTGTTGTTTCTCCTTTAGATTAATTGTCATCATTTTAAATGTTCTTGTAGGCCATGCTTGCTTTTTAATAATGGTTCAAAACTTTTATGGAGGGAGACACAGATTGAAACAACATTGCTCAATGTTTTCTGCAGTGACAAATTGTATGCCCCAATGGAGGTTTTTGAATCACCTGAAAGATCAATACATGATCGAGGAATTAGAGCTGGGATCACTTTAAGGAGACAGTACTTCTCTTTTCATGAAAATGCAGACAAAACATAGAAAGCTAGCCCCACTAACAAGGAGTATACTTCCATTTATACATACCCACTCATAATCTTACATTTGGTGATGATTTTTGAAACTGTCTAGAAAGTTAGTCTCGTATTAGGTGGGTGGATTGATATATTGAATGAGTGACTGAGACTTGTAATCTTGACAATGCAAATGTATCTAGTACTTTTTTTAGTCGTTACAATCTCTACCAGAGCGCTTAATTCCTATTAAAAAAATTCACCCAGTGGAGTGAGATCTTTGAATCATTATTGTAAGTATTGACCACAATCTCTTACATCTCAAGCCATTCAACATTGAAGATCTAATATGACTAGGGCTCTAAATGAATAGAGTCGTTCGCGAACATGTTCGAGCTTTGTTCAAATTAACTCGATTTAAGATCGGTTCATTTATTAAACGAACATAGTTTAAACAAATTTTTAGACTCATTTATTAAACAAACAGAACTCGTATAAACTTATATAAGCTTGTATAACTTTATTTTTATTATTTTTTGTAGTAGCATTTGAGATTAAGGGTCTGTTTGGTATTGCATTGAAAAATAGAGCTTTTAAAGTAAAAATAGTTTTTCCACAAAAGCTTCATTTTTAAGCTTTTCTTAAAAGTGTGTTTTGACCATTTTTAGAGTAAAAAGTCAAATAAGTATTTTTTGAGTTTTTTACCAAACATGTCAGCTTTTTATTTAGCACAGCTTTTTAGATACTAAAAATACTTTTTAAGCTCTCTAACGCAATCTCAAACAAGCTTTAAATCACCCGAAATTAAGGAGTTTCTTTTTCCTCTATTCAAATGCAGGAAAAGATTACAAGGGGATATCATTCCCACTTTTGATCCAAATGGAATAGAAGATGTGAAATCATTTGGAAATGCTTTCACTGTTTTACAAACAAGGTTAGAAACAGCCCACTTAGCAAACCAATGTACTCTAAGATTGGCACAATAAGAAACTTTTAAAGCCTTCAAACTTTGAATGGAAGAACAAAAGAAAAAGAATATATCATTCACAACACTAGAAAAGTTCAAATCTTTAAACACCATGGGGTTATTAATGGCAGTGAACTCTGTAAGAGCATCCCCTTCAAGAAGCAAATATGAAAATCCATGTGCAACAACAAGTTGAGGGGCTAATAAGACAACATGAGATTCACCTAAGGTAGCATCAACCAAAGATAGACGTTTTGAAGCTGCTGCAATATACAACTATGAGAATTAGAGAGCACTTTTGCTGTCACAGAAAAATCTTGAATTTGATTGTAATTATATTATATTCAAATCATATGTATGCTCTATAAATAGAGTATTTTGTATTGTAAAATCATCAATTCAATAAGAGTATAATGTAGTCATTTAGGGTTTTAATCTGTGGATGTAGGTCATAAACCAAATCACGTAAAATAATTGTCTTTATTTTCTTTTATTTTTGCTATTGTCTTTATTTTCTATTTGATTATGTTTTCTTTTACAAACATATAGACTCGATATTAGATTGTTTAAGATTCAAATTAATTTATCTTATTAATTTAAATAATAAAATCTTAACAATAATAAGTACGGATTTATGAAAAAAAAAATTAAACAATTACAACATTCACTTTAAATATGAAATAAAAAAGGTAATTGAATAACTAATGAACAAGCTCGAGGTCGTTCGAAAATTAAATTAACAGAGTTTAAACATGTTATCTAACTTGGTGATAAGTTTGAACTTGGCTTGTGTTTGATAAAAAATTAAATGATTTAAGCTTAAACACTCAATATTCAGATAGACTCCAATCGACTTTATATCGAAATATAACTCAAAAGAGATATTACACTTCATTTTTTAAGTCATCTTTTAACAATTCTTTTTACGAATTTATTATCAAATTAGTGGGACTCATATGTGAGTTGCATAAATTCAATATTAAATTCACTCATTTACTGTACAAATATGGGTGAAAAATAATTTATAAAATAATTTTCATCATTTCTCGTTGCGCAATATGCAGGCCCGGATTCCTTAAACGTTGAGATATTTGACTATAAAGTCATTAGTCATGGTTAATTTTGAATAATGATTCACGATAAGTACTAAATTCTATATGGGATCCTGAACGTAATGGTGTCAACTAGTGCTTATCTTTTTTGTCATTTTAAAAACTGCAATTATGACAGCAACTTTGGACCGTCCAACTAGTATCATCCACTAGCGTGCACGCGCGTGGATGTCTTTTGCCTGTTCGTGGATCTCTTGTGTCTGTGCGTCAATGCAGTCTTTTTCGCCGATGATGCTTTTCTTTGAATTTGGAGTTATTTTCCTGTTATTTTTTATGTTTTGTTGTTTTTCTTGCCCTGTGGTGTTCGATTGCCGGTTTTGTTGGATATAATTTGGTCGCTCATCAGGGCTTTAAAAGGTCTTTTTTTTTTTTAGTTTTTGTGTTTTCTTTTTTAGTAGCCTTGATTGTTCGCTTTTGTTCTTTTAATGAGTTGAATCATTTATTTGACTCATTGTTAATGGTTACCGGTTATTGCACCGATTTAAGGTTGTTTCACGGCTGTTATTTGAATTATCTTTTTATATTTTATTTTATTATGTTGTAATTCTTTTTTTCCCTTAGGAGAGAGAATGCTTATTTCCCGTGCAAAGGTTCTCTGATTAATGAAAATCTCCAAGTTTCCACAAAAAAATAAAAAGAAAGATGTTAGGCGCGTGATCTGGCATTAGGGTGCAAGTGTCCATAGTTGGAATTATAAAATCATATAAACAAGAAGGTTTTTGACTTTCTGGACATATAATTATATAGTTTGTACAAGGTACAAATCGTAAGTTAGCGTGAGATTTCTTTTTTTTTTTAACGTTACTTGTTCTCTTTAAAAAAAAAAAATAAAAACAAAATAAAAATATTAAAAAAAGATGTACTTGATGATACGTGGTTTAGAATTTAAGACATCTATTCTTTGATACTATATTAAATTATCAATAATTTTAAAAATTTAAGTTTATAAAATAATAATTAATTAATATTTACCCTTTGTTACTTTTGAAATTCAAAAATTTGCTATGTTTATTCGACACTGACTCGATCGGTAAAGTAGTTGGGCCCCCACAAAATTTGAACAATTTTTAAAACACATATGGCCTACACCATCTTTTGAAATGAGAGTTGAGAAACTCGTGAACAAATGGCATTATGGCAACCCTTTTAGACTCCCCTTTTTCGCTCTGCCTTATTGAATAATAATAAAAAAAAAAAAAAAAAAAATTGAAAGAAAAGAAGAGGGCAACCCTTTAGTAATTTGTTTTTTGAGCTTTATCAAGTGGATGATATAGTTTTTTTTTTTTTTTTTTATGGTTTTCAATGGAGGGAG
>FXXK01000997.1:0-49281 GCA_900184695.1 Betula pendula
GAGAGCTATCAAAGAGAAGGACGAAAAAAAACCCGCACTGGCTACCTGCGGGACGTGAGGTCCCCCCTCGCAATGATTACCAAAATTATTATTGTTAGTGCTTATTTACTATTACAGACTAATGGAGTGAATTTGTAACATTATTATATATATAGTAACTTAGTATAAGTATTTTTAAGAGTTGAAACACATAGTGTGCAAGACTAGATAAATATATGACAAGTAAATCACGGAGGGATAACGACTATCCAAGTAATAAAACTCAAATAAACTCTTCTAATGAGGTTGTTGGATTTATTTGGTGGATGGCTTTGTCATATTTGTGGTTTAATTACAGGGAAAAAAAAAATACCATGAACAGAACAGGGTGTCATAAAGTGGCAACACTACTGGCTGCCACCAATATGCTATTTAGAGCACAATATATAGATGACTACATTAAAAGTGTGTATGTTTCCCTTATCCATGAGAAATGATACTAGCATTTTTTTCTCTCCATTTTTTAATATTTTTTTGGTTGTCATGTTTTTTATTTGTTTGTTTGTTTGTTAAAAAAATACAAAACCAAAACAAATGGATCACTATAAATGCGAATGTGCCACATAAAATAAAAATATTGAAAAATAAACAACAAAAAAATGCTAAATAACATTTATCTCCATATATTGCTAATAAAAAAAATAAAAAAAAATGACTACATTAGTGGTAGCATGTGCATCCTGTATTAGGAGAATCTGAGTCTTATTTGAGTCACATGACTCACATTAACGCCACATCACATTTATCCACTTAATTAGGATATGAATAGGCTATGTTTGTTAATTTCTGTTTAGAGATTTGTTAAAAAAAAATAAAAAATAAAAAGTGTTGTAATATTAAAATTATTTTTTATTTTTAAAAATATTTTGTGTTTTTAGTTGTTTGTTAATATTTTTATTTTGTGAAAAAAAAACCATAAAACAAAAATTGTAACATATATATTTGAAAAATACTACATATCATACCCCGATCTCACTAGGCGAATGATAACTCTTAATTTTTTGTTATTTTTTTTTAACAAAAGTTAATCGGCACTGTCACATATTTTCCTATAGTATTTAGCATTTCCTATATTTTTTCTTTGAGTAATATTATATATTAAGGTGCGTTTAAAGTTGTGATTTCGTAGAAAAAAAAATGATTTTAAATTAAATCGCAAAAAATAAACGTTTTGAAAACACACAATTGTAAATTACATTTCAAATCGGGTAAATATATAAAACATCCTGGGATGTTGCTAATCATCACTCTTTCAAATCATACAGTTTAAATTTACATTTCTTTAAATAAAAAACCCAAATGAACCTAAACCCTAATATCACTAAGTTGATATAACCCTTTAATTAATCATCGTTGAAAAAAAAAATCAAAAGGTAATGATCACCGGTCCGCTACATCATACGATTAAAATGAAAGCGATTTATGTAGCATGAGTAACTTTAAATACTAATTTCTCCCCCAACATCGTTCAATCCGAAGACCTCAAAATGATAAAAGTCCTTCCAATAACATCACGCCACGTTGCAAACCACGTAGTCCATAACCAAACGACTAGGCATGTCCCGGGTTGCCAATAGCCTTCTGCCACGAGTAAACAAAAAGGATACTCCCGTCATTCGTTAGATATATCAGACCCATCATTGTCATTTAAGATAATAGGGACAATTTCGTAGTTCTAACAAATCAAACCCCCCCTGCTCGGCTGCTCCAAAGTCTTCTCCACGCACGACCCACAAAACCCCCCTCCACACCCTCTCTCTCCCTCTCTCTCTCTCACTCGCACTAACTCAGACCTCGATTGCCGTCAATGGAGGCCTCGGAGACCTCCAAAGGAACAACCCTGAGATACGCATTCGGAAATGTCCTCTCCTTCTTCATTCTCCTCCTGATCGGTGTTCTGGCCTTCTCGATCCGTCTCTTCTCTGTAAGCCATCTGATCCTGAACCTTCCTCACTTTCCTTCTAGATCCGATCGTTTCTTAGTCTTCAATTTTGATTTCTTTCCGTTTGGCAGCTGCGAAAATGAATGAAATGGACGTAAAACTAAGTTTACAGTCGGTCACACAAACTTTCTGTTGAGTAATTTCATATGTGTCTTATGGTTTTGGAAATGCTTTCGGCCATTTGAGGATTGATTGTATATAACTTAGCAAAAAAAAAAAAAAATTTGCTGTATGATCAATTTGCTTGAGGCTCTTTCCGTAGTACTGAGGCCTGATCTAAATTTGCATTTCGTTCGTATTCTTACATTTCCTTAGCAACCAAATGGAGTGTAGCCGTGCCTTTCTAGATTTTTTTTCTTTCTTTTTATGCGTGTAGCAAGCGCTCACTGTAACATTGTTCTTTGGAATAACATGCAGGTTATAAAGTACGAGAGTGTGATTCACGAGTTCGATCCTTATTTCAATTATAGAGTCACTCAGGTTTGTTTTCCGTCAAGTGAGACCTTTGTTTTTTTTTTTCTTATGTTGCGTAGGTAAGCATAATGTTTTGAAGTTTCTGTTTGATTACTTGAAAACTGTTCACTACTACGTTGAACTTCAAGTCTGCAGTGACTGTATCAACAAATGTCATTATTTTGTCATAATATAAAGCAATGTAGAAGTGACAGCCTTATTTTTTTGGTTTCAGTACCTGACAAAGAATGGAATATATGATTTTTGGAACTGGTTTGACGATCGCACCTGGTAATTTCTTCTTTATATAGGAGAAGGATTCTTTATTCATTATAAAAAACAAAAGAAAAGAATAGAAAAACGAACTCTCATGCAAAATTCTTGTTACAATTTTTTTCCCCTTAAGTGAGGTTTTTATTTAACAGTTCTAAAGTGACTTTGTTTGTTTCACTTTTCTCAAGGTATCCTCTCGGTCGTGTTATTGGCGGAACTGTTTACCCTGGATTGACATTGACTGCAGGCACCTTATGGTGGTTGGTATTTAAGAGTTCATATTAAGTTAGTGGAGTGTATTTTGTTGTTATATTTTTCTTCTAATTTGGTGCACTTGCCTTGATATGGTTTACCCATCTTAACAATATTGAAGTAGTAGCTATGTATGAGTCTTATGTTACTAATATGTTTGAGAAATTATTCTGTGAATGCAGGATTTTGAATTCTTTAAACATTCCCCTGTCCGTGGAAACTGTTTGTGTATTTACTGCACCTATATTCTCTGCATTTGCCTCATGGGCTACTTACCTTCTGACTAAGGTATGTATTTTCACTGAAAGGTGCATCCTCAGAATTTGGATTTTATCCTCAGCTTTGATAATGATCTTAAATCACCCTCACCTTTACAGGAAGTTAAGGGTACTGGTGCTGGACTGACAGCGGCAGTTCTTTTGGCCATGGTAAATTAAACAGCGGGTATTCATAATTCTGCAAGTTTTTCTTATAGTTGAATTTTGTAAGACTGAGAACAGTAGCAAAACAAAGTCATTTTCTTCTGAGTTGTCCTAAATAGTTTTGATCTATGATTGTTTCATCCTGTTTCTTTTGCCATGTATCTTTCTTTTGATAAGTAATTGTTTTTTTTGATAAGTTGCTATGTATCTTTCTTTCAGTTGAGGTATCTTAATCTGAATTTCTCTTATTCTTTTCTATTAGATAGTTTGATCTCAGTCTGAAAGGAGAAAACCCTGGAAAAAAGGACCCGGATCCTTTTCCGGAAAAAAAGTTCACTAAATGAAACAAAATAGGAACAGATGTACATTAATGCATGGTCTGGGCCTTGGTCCAAGTGGGAAGGAGTGGAGTGACTTGTTGTTGGGATAGAGTTTTGGTTCAAAGCTTACCATCAAAAGGGAGGAAAGATGTATGAATATTAATGTGAAGGGTTAATTGAGTATTTTCTGTTTGATTAACATGTAAGCTCATGTGAATGAATATTAAGCTTCTCAGAAATGTAAGTTACCTTATCTTTTTGTTTTGTTTTTTTTTTTAGGGGGGGGGGGGGTGGAGTGGTGGAGTAGTGACTGTACTTGAAGAAATATGTCTTGCTGCCTATCTCTGGAATTTTTATGAATTGTTTTATTCTATAGTTTAGAACATTGGTCTTGTAAATAGAAGTAGTTTCTCTTGAATGTGCAGAACCATTGTGTATTTTTACTGGTAGTTCTTTGCAACACATAATATGAACAAGTGCATAGTATTCACTAAACTATTTTATATTTTCTTTCCAGGTTCCGTCATATATATCCCGATCTGTGGCTGGCAGCTATGACAATGAAGCTGTAGCTATATTTGCTTTGATCTTTACCTTTTACCTTTATATAAAGGTTAGTTTTTGTTAAATTCTAGTATACTCTTTTAGATTTTTGTGGTGTTGTATTTACTTCTAAAAAGAAGGTGTCTCTTTAAAAAATAATAAGGCGTAGTTTTCCAATTAATTGTTTTACCATTCCGATTTGTTTTCAAAAAAAAAAGGGGAAAATGCATTTTACCCCTCCCGATGTTGTAGCTCTTTTTCAATTTGGTCTCCATTGTTTAAAAATTTGCAATCCACCCCAAACTAACTTTATAAATTTTTCAATTCTGCCTTTCCGTCAGTCAGAACCGTCTTCTTTGACGGATTTAGATCACGTGCGCGGCACGTGAGGGGTTTTTGGGGTAAAAATGACTAAAATGCCCCTGATCAAAATATTAAAAAAGAAAAAAAAAGGGTGAACGTTGGCCATTTGGGGGTGGCCGGCCACCCCATTTGGGCCCTTGGGGGTGGCCGAACCACCCCCCATGGCCAATGGGGGTGGCTTCGCCACCCCCATTCCGGCCAGATGGGGGTGGTTCGGCACCCCCCGAACCACCCCCGTGGCCAAATCGGGGTGGCCCGAGCCACCCCCAAACCCATTGGGGGTGGTTTCGGCCCCCCCCCCATTTTGGTCCTTGGGGTGGTCGAACCACCCCCATGGCGTGGGGGTGGCTCGCCACCCCCATTCCTGCCAGATGGGGGTGGTTCGGCACCCCCGAACCACCCCCGTGGCCAAATCGGGGTGGCCCGAGCCACCCCCAAACCCATTGGGGGTGTTTCGGCCACCCCCATTTTGGCCTTGGGGGTGGTCGAACCACCCCATGGGCCATGGGGGTGCTCGCCACCCCATTCCGGCCAGATGGGGGTGTTCGGCCACCCCCGAACCACCCCGTGGCCAAATCGGGGTGGCCCGAGCCACCCCCAAACCCATTGGGGGTGTTTCGGCCACCCCAAATGACCGATGGGGTGGCTACGGCCACCCCAAATTTCCTTTTTTTTTTTTTTTTTATTCCTAATTTATTATTTTTTAAAAAAATATATATATATATTGGGAAAAGACTAAAATGCCCTTAATTCCGTCAGTGAAAGACGGTTCTGACTGACGGAAAGGCAGAATTGAAAAATTTATAAAGTTAGTTGGGGTAGATTGCAAATTTTTAAACAATGGAGACCAAATTCAAAGAGCTACAACATCGGGGGGGTAAAATGCATTTTCCCAAAAAAAAAAAGTTTGTTTAAGAAATGGTAGGATGTACTTGGCTGGTTAATGTTTTCCCACTGATGTATTGTTGGAGTTTCTACATGGATTATTGTCTTATCTACTTGATTGTTGCTGACTACAAATATGTTCTTCAAGACACTGAATACAGGATCCCTCTTCTATGCCACTTTGAATGCCATAGCATACTTTTACATGGTAAGCTTTTCGTCCTAATGCTATTTGAGTCCTTCTCTATGCTCACCATATTAATTTTTGTTGCAAAAATGTTATTTTTTCAGGTTTGCTCTTGGGGAGGCTACACCTTTATTATTAACCTTATTCCAATGCATGTTCTTCTGTGCATTGTGACTGGTCGCTTCTCTTCTCGACTATACATTGCGTATGCTCCTCTTGTAAGTATCCATTGCATTCAATTTACTTGTCATGTATACGAAAAAAAAAATGAACATGCATTGTATATGAAGATTGTAGATTACATGCTAAAATTGATTGGAGTATGGTCTCTAATTCATTGTTGCCTGAACTACTAATATCACTGTTGCAGATCACAAATTTTCCCAGTGATTTCCTTGACTAGAAATCGAGGTTATGTCACTGGGAAAATTTTCTTCAATTCATAAATGAATTCTCTTAGTTCTCGTCCAAATTATAGCTTTTTCAATGCAGGTTGTCTTGGGAACATTGTTAGCTGCATTAGTGCCTGTTGTTGGATTCAATGCAGTCATGACATCAGAACATTTTGCATCATTTTTGGTGAGTTGTCCTTTCCCCACCGAGAATTGGCTCTGATATATATATATTTAAATTATTAGTGTTAAATTTTGTTTAAGCAATGATTTTCTGTTTCTGGGTGCTTTGCTTGCCTTATCTACTGATTTTTGTAAAAGAAAAAAAAAAATGTAAGCTGTTCCAGCTAGATTTGTAATAGGCACTATTGAGACTAAATATCTGGGCCATGCCACTTTTTAAGAGTTATAAGTCAAGACAAATTACTTCTATGATGGTATTTTGGAGGCCAACAACATTTTCAAATGCAAATGTCTTGCAAACAGGGAAGAGTTTCATAAGGACTAAGAAAAAGGGATTTGAAGCAGGAAGTGTTTGAAATATATCATTTAGAGATGTGAATTAAGATAAATTGCTAGATGACATTGATTCAATCCAGTTGAGGCATTCTTGATCGAGAAAAAATGAGTCCACTTAGTCTTTTAGATTTTGTTCAGTTTGCCACAAGATTGTTCTCTTTTACTTTTGACCTTGTCAATTTTATTGTTGCTAATTTTCATCTGCAGGTTTTCATTATTATCCATGTCGTGGCTCTTGTGTATTATATCAAAGGGATTCTCTCTCCAAAAATGTTCAAAGTTGCTGTTACCTTTGTTATATCTACTGGCCTGTAAGCTTCCATTATTCAGTTTCTTTAATATATTTGTAATATGTCAGAACACAAATTTGATTTCCTCTCCTTTTGCATTATTACTCTTCAGGGTAGTGTGTTGTGCTGCGCTAGCAGTACTTGTAGCATTGGTAGCTTCAAGTCCGACAATGGGATGGAGTGGACGAAGTTTGAGTCTGCTTGATCCGTAAGTACCTAGTTCACTCTTTACATGTCTTATTGTTTAGTTGCCCAACTCTTTTGTAATGATACAATTATGAATTGACCCTATCTTCTGTTGAGAGGCCAATGACAGGACTGAAAAAAACATAGCTTTAGCAGGGGGTTTCTTTACCTGTCAAAAACTAAGAGGGAGTTAGTTAGAGTTAAGTGCAAGCTATCCTCTTGGGTTCCCCCCCCCCCCCCCCTCTCCCACACCCCCAAAAAAACCTCCCATAGGCAGCCTAGCCCTTTCTTTCTCTTTGAGATGTAAAATAACTGTTTGTCGCTCTATTGCTTTTCTCATAATTGTACCGAATAGTGCTTATTATGGCTTCGATATTTGTAGTTATAAGTCAACATTGTTTATTTTAAATTTTTTTTCACTGTGTTTTGACAGAACATATGCAAGCAAGTACATACCAATTATTGCTAGTGTTAGTGAGCATCAACCTCCTACTTGGCCTTCTTATTTTATGGACATTAACGTCTTGGCATTCTTGGTTCCTGCTGGCATTATTGTAAGTTGTGATTTTTCAATTCAAGTTTGCTTTATTTATACTTATACATCTAACATGGTCTGTTTACTTTGGTAGGCATGCTTCTCACCACTGTCTGATGCAAGCTCCTTTGTGGTACTTTATATTGTCACATCAGTTTATTTTTCTGGAGTCATGGTGAGATAGCCGACGTCTTTTATCTTTCTTCCTTTTCTTATTTTTCTATGTCTTTCATCATCGTTTCTGCTAATTTTACAGGTACGTCTTATGCTTGTACTTGCCCCATCAGCATGCATCATGTCTGGGATTGCTCTCTCAGGAGCTTTTGATGTTTTCACACGATCGATCAAATTTCAGTTACCTGGAGTAGCAGGAAATTCCCAAACTGATGTAAGCTTGTTTTCTTACACTATACTGCCCGCTTGCATTCTTCTGGCCCCACTTAATAAGTTTAATCAGGCTAAAGTTCATTTTCTGTTTTTGACCATTAAGGCAGGGGATTCTAGTTCTGATAGTGCTGTAGCACAGAATGATGTGGTAAAGACTGAAAAAAGTGAGGATGCATTAAAGGAACGCCCCTCAAAAAAGAATAGGAAGAAGGAAAAGGAGCATGTGGAAAAGCCTTCTGTTAAGTCCCAAATTAAGAAGAGGCTACTGGTCTTACCTCTGGAAGCATCTGTCATTTCTATTCTCTTGCTGGTGTTGCTGGGTGCTTTCTATGTGGTATTGGATTTGTTTTCTTTCTTCGTCAATAGTAATCTTTTTGTTAAGAATCTATTTTATTCCTTTTCCTACTTTTTTGCTGAATTAATATATACTTATAGATTCAATTAATATCAATTAAACTTCCGACAACTTTCAATTATATGTCAACCCATTTTTTCATGTTGAATGATTCTGAAGTTTTGCACATTACTGCTCTCTGTTGCTTATTATAAAGAAAAATGTTAATTTTTTCTTAAGTTTCATTTGAATGTGAATACTAGCATCCATCTGAAAGCTTTATGTTTGACATTAAATGTCACTGTACAGGAAATTTAGAATTAACTGAAAATCTATTCTCCATGTATTTTATTAATCAAAATTTATTCTTCATGTATCAACTTTTATTTTATTAGCATTTTTTTAGGGGATACCTGCTCCTTTCCTTCTCTGCTTTCTGTTTAGTAAAATCTTTTTCTTAGTAAAAAAGGCCTGTAATTGTAAATGACACTTTTTTTTTAGGTTCACTCTGTCTGGGCGGCAGCAGAAGCTTATTCAGCTCCTTCTATTGTTCTAACATCTTATTCACATGATGGTCTTCATGTTTTTGATGATTTTCGAGAGGCTTATGCATGGTTGAGCCACAACACTGAGGTGGATGATAAAGTGAGTTCAGCATCATGTATTTTCCTTTCTTTTACTGCTCTTTTCTTCTTCTATTTAACATTTGTATGACTGACTTTGTTGTCATGAATCTGAAGTCTGGACTATTATTTCTTCAGTTTCTTTCTGGTATTATGGTTTGAAGTTCCAGCTGTATCATGTCTTGTTTATAATTTTAGCCTTCATGGCTGTACTAACTTTTGATTGAGTCTGTTACTTCTCATTGCACAATATTTTGTTGAAATATTTTCATCTCGCTTTCAATTTCACTTATTTTCACTGTTGGGTTCACTCTTAGTACTAGAGGAATCCTTTTTTATGGCCAAAACGAAAAAAGAAAAAAGGTTACTTGTGGTGCTTTAAATGGATAAACTACGCTAGATATAACTGCTTGGGTGAGAATAAATGGGTGGCAGATTGCTTTAAGCTCGCTTTAGGAGTGTGATATGATGATTGCCATGGGTTTAGTCGACTATTTTTGTTTTAGGGAAAGTCCATGTACCCTCCTCAAACTACCACTCAATTGACAATGTCTTTTATAAACTACCAAACAATTGTCAATGTATCCCCTAATGACGAAAATAACCTTAATAAAATAAAATAAAAAAATTCTAAAAACTAAAAATTATTATTTTTTTTTTTAAAAAAAAACTACCACCCAATTGGCCAAATTTAAATTAAAAAAATTAAAAAAAGTTCATTTTTTTAAAAATAAAAAATATATATTTTTCCTTTATTTTTTTAGAATTTATAAGGATATTTTGTTTTATTGAAAAATTTGTAATCATTTTTGCCTTTTTATTAACCTTGGGGAGACATTGACAATTGTTTGGTAGTTTGGGGAGCATTGTCACAATTGAAAGTTTGGAGGGACATTGTCAATTAGGTGGTAGTTTGAGGGAGGTATGTAGACTTTTTCTTTTTGTTTTTCAATCTAGTGTAATGTAAAATCCATGCCAATGTCTGGATGGTAAAACTGCTTAGAGCCAACTATGTCCTAGTATATTTTTTTCTTGCAAGAATGAACTCATAATTTTTTTTTTTTTTTTTAATCCTACTATATGTTTATGTAATTCAAGCTAAATCACAAGTAATGCACATGTTGAGCATGTTGGGCCTGTCTTCAATAGCAGGAGCAAGCCACTAACTGCTTCTGTTCAGGGTACCTGGGTGATTGTCACCTTAATTAATGGTATTTCTACTAGAATACTTGCTGGAGCATGACGCATGACTTCTTGACCAGATGGATTTAGTAGCCTAAATAACAGCTTATTGTGTCTGCTAATAAACTTTGTCCACTAACATAGCATCGACTGACCAAACGAAGACATTCACTGACACTGATTCTTGCTGTATTCTTTAGGTTGCATCTTGGTGGGACTATGGGTACCAAACTACTGCTATGGCTAATCGTACTGTCATTGTTGACAATAATACATGGAACAACACACACATTGCAACTGTTGGTACTGCCATGTCTTCTCCGGAAAAGGCAGCTTGGGAAATTTTTAACTCTTTGGACGTAAAATATGTGCTTGTTGTCTTTGGAGGTAATTTCTGTCTTGTATGCTGAGATATACCCTAAAAGAAAAGGAACTTTGTTCTGATGTCTTACTTTACAGGTCTTGTTGGCTACCCCAGTGACGATATTAATAAGTTCCTGTGGATGGTCCGTATAGGAGGTGGTGTATTTCCTCATATAAAGGAACCTGATTACCTTGTAAGTGATTATCACTACGTCCCCCAAAAAAAAAAAAAAAAAACTAACAGAATGGGTCTTGGATTTTTTTTGGGGCAAAGGAACTGGATGATATTTTAGCTTGGTAATTCATTTGAGTTAGCAATGTGTTTAACTATGTTTTCTTTCTGTTTGCAGAGAGATGGTCAGTATCGGATTGATTCTCAGGCCACTCCCACCATGTTAAACTGCCTCATGTACAAACTTTCCTATTACAGGTCTGATTCTGCTGTGAAGTCAAGTGGTTTCTATATGGAGGGTACAATTGTTTTGACTGTTTAAATTTTAAATTATTTCATCTCTTTTACTACAGGTTTGTGGAGACAGATGGTAAAGCCTTTGATAGGGTCAGGCGGACAGAAATTGGAAAGAAGCATTTCAAACTTACCCATTTCGAAGAGGTCAGTTGATCTGAACATCCATTTTTTTTAAAAAGTGCGTTGTGGGATATAATTAGCATTGTATGTGCTTAATATATTTGATAAATATGACTATTAAATTTTGCTAGGGCGTCTTTTTAATAGTTATTATTCCAACTCCTTGCTGAATGTGGTGGGCTTTGAAATAAAAGCAGTTTAATCTATGCAAACGTTATGTAGTTCAGGAATCTGGTTTTCCTAACCTCTGTTGTTCTTCCATACTGTCAAACCGAGGCCCCCAGAGTATAGAACATTGCCAATAAAGCGGCTTCTTTCTTGTCAAATAATTAAATATGGCCCCTTGGGCCTTCGCTAGTTTTGGCCGTCCCTTCTATATGATTTGATATGGTTAGCTCTTGTGATGTTTGCATGGATTTCTTTTCCAAAATGTTATTTTATTTAAGCAGTTTATTAAAAAAAGAATTAAGTACCATAAGTAAGTGCTGATCCTCTTTTTATCTTGAGGGCAACCAACGATTGATGAGCTTTACTGATCTTGGTGCAACTAGTAAAATTTATTTGAAAATTTTCTCATGTGAAGTTCCTGTTCTTTTTCTGATTGGATTTCTGTGGCTTTAATATCAATTTAGGTGTTCACAACTCATCATTGGATGGTTCGCATTTACAAACTGAAACCTCCGAAGAATAGGATCAGGGGCAAGGCAAAGAAATCAAAATCGGTATGTATTATTCCTCCTTGGTTATGTCTTGAGATTTGGCCCAATGTTATAAACATAACGGCTTTAATTATTTTTGGTCATGGCAGAAAGCAAGCTCAACGACGAGCAAGAAAAGAAGTGGAACAAACAGCAGGAATCCTTGGCACTGAACGGCGTATTTTCTTTTCTGATAGGGAATATCTCAATTCAGTTACTGTATTTGATACATATAAAATTTACCTGAGAGAAGGATTCCGCTGGCATAGTTAGTCATATTCCTTACAGAAATGCAAATGATCGGTCAAAGATTTTGTACTTATCTTAGTCCTTAACACTTGGGTTAGAGCGGATGGGAGAGAACAATTTTTGGATTAGTTGTTTGGGCTTGGCGCCTAATGCTACATTCAGTGCACATCTTCTATGGTCCATTGAAGGACAGTTTGTGCCATGTAATGCCTTGTGGCATTACCCACTTAGATGATATTGTTTCTTCTTTTCCCCCTTTTTTTTTTCTTTCCCTAACAAATTGAATGGGTTATTTACATTCTGACAAAGCTCTTTTGTTTTTGGGAGGGGCTGGCGTAAGGGGTGGGGGAACATCTAACGTAGCTCCTACTTAATGATACGAGAAGATATTCTTAGTAAGATTGTGTGCCACGTAATATATGGAGTGAAAAAAGTTTAGAACCATTTAGTTTTGAAACCCCAAAGTTGAAGTCGTAGCCAAAGATGAATCACCCGATATGGCTGCATGAAGTTGATCGGATTGGGATTGCATTTTGCCAATTGGCATTTCCTGGTATGATTTGTTTTTCCCCTTGTATGGTTCAGTGATAACAGAATTGACAGTCATTCGCATCTATACGGCTATACAGTTAGACCCTGTTGCAGACATTGGGCCCCAAAAAAATCCCATGCCACCCATCTGTGGGAGTGCAGTCTATACAGTTACAGAAGAAATTGTGTCTGTTAAAAAACTGAATCCAGACTGTTTCGACCAGATTATTCAAAGATAGCTAGGATTCTGCTTAATAGAGTTTTTTGTATAGCATTTGCCCGTATACTGAATAGTTGTTTAGTTGTTTGGTATATATATATATAACAAAACCAAAAAAGTGCTTTTAGAAGCAAGAAAGGACAAAAAAAAAAATGACATTTTGAGTTTTTTTTTTTTCAAAATTTTTAGTTACTTTTTGATATCAAAATATGTCAATTTTCATGTATATCTTGTGTCAACCAAAAGTGATGCGGTTTTTAAAATTTCTATTGAATTTATGATAGATAATTATTGACTTTTAATCTAATGATAATTTTAAAAGTTACATCAATTTTGATTATAAAAGTAGATATGAGGTTTAACATGTATCATTAAAATGGTTAATATGATTTTTTTTTTAATTTTAAAAAAGAAAATTGTAATGGTTTGATTTCATACTTTTAACTCGAACGATGTAGTTGATGTCAAACCTTGTCTTCTTTTGGTGCCTTAAAATATTTTTTTTGTAATATATGGTGCATTCACATATTGGATCAAGATGATTGATGTTTTCAAAAACTGTCCATAATATAAAGTTCCTTCAATAGGGCCTTCAAATAAATTCGTAGTCCACAATAATTGGTGCCTTCATAAATTTTTGGTAGAAAACATAAAGAATAGCCTTTTCATTGTCTGCCTCTGAATGTTGCATGCTTGACTCTTCTTGTGTTTTCTCATCTCCTACACTTTCAATAGGTAGCAAATCTTGTGCTGGAGACAGTTTTGTACTGTTATTTTTTTTTTATCTCTTTTTGGCCGTGCTATACCCTCTCATCTGATTACTGGTGGTCATGTTTGTTAGTTGTTACCATCAACCAACTTAGATCGTGTTGTTAACCCAGCAGAGGTTTAGGTAAGGTTAAAGGGTATTTCGAAGGTCATGTCCCTATCTGTATCCCTTACAGTAGGAATCCGGATTGGGTTGAAAGGTTTCAAAATGGTTATGCATATTCCTGTCACATATTGATCTTAGTTTGTTTCGTTTACGAAACGTTGTCTACTTTAACCACCTTCTTTGGTGGTACCAGTTCATTTGAAGGGTCGAATCATTTATTTGACCAATTTTCAACTGTTCTAAGGATGTCACTATCCCCTTTAATTTTTGTTTTTATGTAATTTTTTCATTTTCCCTCTTTCCCGCATTGAAAAAAAAAAAAGAACAAAAAAGAAAAAAAAGAGTTGCAAATCCTCATTATCATCCCATGAATGGAACTCAAAATCCTTCTATGCATGGTTCCTATTTCCTAATGAAGTTGTGAATAGCAATAAGATTTAAAATGTATAGACCAAAATATCATTAAAAAGTCACGGTTACTTCTTTTTTTTTGACATGTCTGCATAAGGAGAGTAAGATTCGAACTAGTGATTTTCACTTCATGAGACATGATCTCCAGCCGATTCAAACTAGTCACCACTACTTAAATGCTTGCCACTATAAAAATAAAGGTGATCTGTTGGAGAGAGTGAGCTAGAGAGAGCGAGCACAACTTTACAACGTCCCTTCAAAGTCACAATAAACATTTTTAAAAAGACCCATAATTCGTCCAAACACCCTCAAAATTCAATTCGACCAAAAAAAAAAAAAGAACGAAAGAAAGAGAAAATAAAAATATGGGAGAAAGTCTGACTTACAGTTACCGGCGACAAGGGATGCAACCTGTTATGGGTCTAATTGTAGTTATTGTATTTTATTAAATGTGTTTAATAGGTGCTTAGTTGTATTATTTATTTGTCCTTGTTATCACGTGTAAGTATCCTTAATTTACTTAGAAAGCCTTTGATCTTCCATCTTACCTTCGGGTGTGGATGAACGCGCGGTAACGTATCTCTTGTATAAAAGAGGTTTGCTTATTTTTGTCTGTTTACATATTTCATTAAACCTGGACGCCTTTTCGGCTTTTTTAAGGTACTAAAAGCTCATTCTTAAAATTTACCAAATGGATCTAGGTCGCACGGGGAAAGAGCTTTTTGCGCCAGAAAAAGCTCTCTTTTTTTTTCTTACCCAAACGCGAACAGGCTCTTATTGTATTGAAATGCCTCAACTAACCTGAGATAAGCGAACTGAAAATCAAGTCCCAGTCTAAAATGCAATTGGTTCTGCAGAACTCCTCCAACAAGCAGTTCTCATTATTAGCCAAAATTCTGAAATGTTAATATATTAGAGTATACAAATAAATAATAGCTCAGTCATCTGACAAGAAACCACCTGATAAAAATGCACACACCAAATTAAAGAACAATACATTCCTATTACCAAACCTTTATCTTTGTATTCTGCAATTTGTCATTGTGCTGCGCAGTGTGAGATAAAAAGAAATAAAATGAGGCCAAACGAAAGAGAGATCAAGAACCCCACCATGTCCAACATATGTTTCTGTGGTAGTTTGGACATATAAGAGATTCCCAAGCTTCTTAATCATCAACCAAGGAGCAAGTCCACGGTTCCCATGAATTTCTCCAAACTGACAAGTGAAGGCTCTGAACAAATCGAATGCGGTCAATTCATTACTATACATGAGCTATATTTTTTCCTACAACAGGGGCAACCCTGCTAGAAGCCCCATAGGAAATATGTTGGTATAATAAATAGTAGAAAAATCAGAAATGACCCAGCAGCATTTCTTGCCCACGAGTTCATCAACTCACTATTTTCAGAACCCAGCATTGTTTAATTTCTTGGGTAGATTGTAAGTCTTCTTAAGAAACTTTGCAGCAGTCTCATCATTCCGATAACACAAAACTCGCAAAATCGTGTTCGGTTCGGTTGGATTCCACTGACCGGAAGTCAGAGGCATCTGAAGCTTAGATTTAGCAGAAGAGCCATAGGTGTCAAGAACTAGACGTCTGAATTGCTCAACTAGGCTCTCTGTACTAGTAGAAAGTAGAGGGAGGATACTTTTAACTGTGGTTGAAAACTTATCTATTAAATCAGCTGGCAATCCATCACCATTGGACCAAAATAGGTCTGTAAGACACTTAAAATCCTCCTTTATTATTTCAGAATCTTGTTGAGTGAAAGCACGAGAAGGGCCTCCAGCAAGCAAAACCAACAGGAACCCATCAAAAGAAGCTTTCATTACGTCAGTAATGACACGTGTTCTGACTCTGTCATGCACTGTCGATGAAATAATTTCCAATTTTTGCTCAAGCTCCTGAAGGAAGGGCTCAATCCTAGAAGAAGAAACTTCCCCAACATACAAGCCATCCCAAAGAACATGACTTAGCTCATGGAAGATGATCTTATATGCTATTGCCTCACAGAGTTGTTGGATCCCTTCCACACAAGCAGTTGCTGAAAGCTCAAACCTTTTTCCCATCTCATTTTCAATATTGTTCGCATGAGCGCATTCAGCATTTTCAAGATGAGCAATTGTCCTCTTATCCAAAACTCCCAACTCTGTTCGAATCTGCTGCAAAGTATTTATGCGAACACAAAGCTGGGGTATCCCAAAGAAGGTATCCCCATTTGAAGTTCCAACCTGAGCTTTCCTCTTGTGTATTGTTTGTGATTTTTCCTTCTTTTTAAATACACCATGGAACTTTGATCCAGTTGAACATCTAGTCAAAGCAGGCATACTAGGAATGTAAGTATTTCGGGTTCCTGCAGATCAAAGAAAAGAATTGGGGATCATTGAAAAGAGCAATAACTTGAAAATCAATGCATCCATCTTTCTCTGGGTATGGAATAATACCGCAGCCAGACTTGGCCTTCAATATGTAATGTTGAAGACATCTGTCGAAACCAGTCATCAATTCAGGAAGCAGCACTGGATGCATAGGAATTGGCAACAGAAAGAATGCGTCCAAAGTTTCATCTAGGATACGGAGAACTTCAACAGCAGAAGGAGCAAACCGCTCCTTGTTGGCTCGTGGATTCCATACCTACAGAAAAGTGGTCAGCACAGTTTGGTCATGGACAACTAGTAAAAGGATAATTTTCACACTGATCTTTAAGAAATGACATCATTTTGGAAATGACTACATTGTGTTTATGAAACTCGGAAGCCAATTGCCATCACATACTACATATGAAGGACACTGGATGAAGTAATGCAGGCTTGAACAAATTTCTGTAAGACTGGAATTTCATCAACATAAGGTTGACTCAAAATATTTGAAGTTGAACAAAACCAACAAATCAATTAAGCCTTAACTCATAGGGGTTGGAACAAGATACTATAACAGACAAACATTGCTAGCAAGTGACTCATATTAGCAGGCGAAACCATGGAAACTTGAACCTGGCTAAAAAGTTTAAATTCTAAAAGATGATGCGCAAGAGATTTTACCAATTGTACACAGCTAGCATCTTAGCTATTCCTTTTTAAAAGAAGAAGCAAATACTTTCACTCCTAAAAGTAAAAACCTGTATTCTAATATTAACAATTAGTTGTGCAACAAAAGTCTAAACAATGAATAGAGAAAAAACAACAACCCACATCTCCCCAAACCCAATCAAACCAAAGAACAACCTTTTTATTGGGTCATCCTACCCATCATTCCCTCCCCCCCCCCCCCCGCGTTTCTTTTTGCTTGGGAAAAATCTAAACATAACACTTCCCCCAACCAAACCCCATGGAGATGCATCTATCTGACTCCAGAGTTTGTCTGCCTTGTTTTCTCATCACGCACTTCTTCACTCTTGACCTCTGCATGTGGTCCAGGAGAGAATCAATGCTAGGTGTCATTGCAATACAAATGTGACAGGGATATGACTATATTTTTTATGTGTGCGTGTGTGAGATCATGTCCTTTCGAATCTCAGATGATACTGATCTATATCAAAAAACAGAAAAAAAAAAAAAAAAAAATCCATATCCAGGTCACATAATATTAAGGCATATCAAATTTGCATCTGGAAGTGCTTGCCAAATCCAGGCCGCAATCAACTTTGATCAAATTTAAAGAAAACCATCCCATCCCATTAGTACATATCTAGAAAATCAACAAGAACCTTCCATCACACACCTCTTGTTGCACATTCCTGTCAGTCCATTCCTTCAGTCTGTCCACTCTTATCGCTATCCATGACTTTACCAGATTGGCAATTACAGCTTCAGCCTCATAAGGAGGCATCTCCCGTATAATAGACTTCCCACCATCCTCACTGTCCACTGCATCTTCAACTGCAATCTGCACAAGATCTTTCTCCAATTTGTCAGCGGCTCTCAGCACTTGTATTGCATCAGGTGTCAACTCACTAATATCCGTAATAAATTGCTTCAGCTCATTCCCATAGCAGGAATGAAGGGTAGCTACAGCAACACCTGCTGCCAGAGGGTGCCACCTCTTCAGTATTGGACTAAATATCTCTTTCTCATTAAGAGCAAGTTCACTGGTCTCTTGTGCAAGGATGGCAAGGGCAGGAAGAGGACTATTCTGGTTCTTAGATATACGCTTGCCCGAGTTCACCTTCTCCATTTTCTGACTTAAGACAAATCAATTAGAACCTTGAGTCATATTTTTCATAGCACAACTAAGAAGTGAGCTTATTAAAAAATATATAAACGCATTTAAACATAAACTGGGGAAAAACCATTTGGATTTTGTATACCAAAACATTGACTGGGAGAAAAAAAAAACACTTGGAAAATACATATAGGTCGAAGTGCATTGTCAGGATTTCACACCATGCACTATACTCCTAACAGTCAACACATATGGTCTGTATCCCCATGGACTTTACACTATCTTGAAAATGTCAATTGACTAATGATGATTGACACGTAAAAAGAGTTCAAGGAATAGTAGATTCAAGTTTGGGGGGGAAGAACAGATTCAGTTAAGGAGAGAAAATACTATCATAGGAGTACTGGCGAAAGGAGAAACTCATAAAAAATTTATTACGTGATGAATCTGGTTGGGTAATGTGTCACAAAAAGAATGGAAATGGTCACAAACTCCTCCACAATATTACGAAATTGTGATAAAAGATTCAAGTTCTATATCAGAAAGGTGAAGTCCCCTATGAAAGTCATTTTCAGGAAGCAAATACCTTTAGAGGATTCACCAACCGAACAGTACATCAGAAAGGTGAAGTCCTCTGTGGAAGTCATTTTCTGGAGTCAAATACTTTTAGAGGATTCACCAACTGAACGGTTTTAACTGGTGGTTCACTGACAAAAGACTACCATATACACCTCAGAATCAACGGGTTGTTGGACATCGGATTCATCTTGTATGCATATTCATATTTAGGGATATCATGCTGAAAGGAAGAAACTTGCCTGAGCAAAAGCAGTGCGTAGCGATGATCTTATATAAGTTTCAACCCTTTCCAAGGTCACATTAACTTCTTTCCTCTTCTTACGATACTCACGAGAGATATCTTCTACCAATATCTTGGCTGATAATACTCCTAGAGAGACAACACTTTGCATTGATTCGATAGTACCACTGTGGAAAGTATCACGGTAAGCAAGAAGCCTTTTCTCTGCCCAGCCCAATACCAATCTCAACGTAGAGCTCAAAACCTTTGAGTCAACTGGATCTGTTATTGCCTTGGCATCTTTCTCAACTTCGATCAACAGATTATTGGATGCAAATAGCAGGTCACTTTCTACTTGGCCAGTCACAACATAACGGTGGAATAAAACCCATGAGAAACAAAGATTATGCAGCTTCTGGTTCAATCCGAGGATTACCCATGTCTTCTTTATGAGTTCTAAAACCTCATCAACCTCTTCAATAATAGTTGTTGCTTCATTAATATCAAAACATGCATCTAAGAGCATTTGGTAGAGCCTGAGGTTCAGCGGAAACCCATCTGCCCAGTGGCATGCGTCGGATGCAGATCCGTCAGATGATCTGCAAGCAAGAGATGTAACAACACTACGCAAGGCTTGCATTGATTCATTGTGTTTTCCGGTTTCTAGGGGCTTCTCTAGGGCCCCACGAATAATCTGCCGGAGCCGTTGTGCTGCAGTGTCTGTCTTTTCCAGTGGCAGGTAAGGATGCAGAAGAAGTCCTGCTTCCAAAACCTTCAGATTCCTTCTTTGCCAAGCCTCATATTCTTGCTGATTGGGAAAATCTGAAGATTTGAACTGCTGTAATAGCTCAAGTGGCAAAACCATTGACTCTATTCGCCTTCCAAGCTGATTCATGATATAGAAACCAAATAAATTAGTGCACCGGTCTAAAAGGACACAAGCAAGAGAAAACCATGGATTATAAGCACGTCTCGCTACAATGGCCTTATCCAAATGGGTACAAAATATAAGAACTTTTAGAGCCATTAACCAGTAAACATAATCCCCAAAAATCAATATAAAAACAAACAAGAGAATGACTATCAAGTACAAAATTACAAGACGATAATGAATACAAAAGGTGCCAGAACTTAACCCTCAATCATTAAATTAATAAGAAAAAAAAAGTTGGAATCATATCTTCTTTGCTTTCACAGTAAAGCGAAACAAAACAGTCAATTCAGACAGAAATCCAAAACAAGTTCACAGACCCTAAACATAGTCCTCACTCGCGTTTTCTCCATTCAATACTATATTTAGGAATAAAAGAGAACAAGTTCAAATTTTTTTCCGTCCTTTCATTTCCCTCAACTTTCTCAGCTTCCAAACAGAACCCAAATCACAAAACCAACAAGTAAACCAAAATAAAAATTACAATTAAAAAAAAATAGTCCAACCCAAGTTGTGAATTTCTCGAAGGAAAAGGTCAAAGTTCTCACCTGCCCAGCAGAGACCCTCAACAGGGCTCTCCTAATTCTCGAATCGGTTTGCTCCGAAACCCTCATCTGCACCCTCATCAGCTCCCCAACCGTCACCGCCTTCTTCACTCGCCCCTGGCTCACCGACTCAACACCACCAGCACCACCACCCCTCCTCTTGGTCGGTGTCGTTTTCAGCCCCAACGCCTTCTTGACCCGGCTCGCCGACGAAGACAGCGACCTCTGCAGCGACGTCGAAGACGCGATCGCCGGAGCCCGGTCGGCCTTCTCCGACTGCGGGATGTAGGTCAACGCCCTAGTCCCGGTGCTCCGGCACGCGGCGACGAGGATCTCGTAGGCGGTCTCTCGGAGGTCGGAGTCGGAGAGGTTCGAACCCAAGTCGCCGAACGGGGAGGGCAGGTCTTCGACCGGGTACACTTGCTGTTGGTGGTGCTGCATGGGTTGCTGGAAGTCGTCGTGTCTTTTGGAGCCGCCAAGTAAGTGTCTCTTGGAGGATCCCAATATTCTGTCTCTCAAAATACTGGCCATTGTTGGTGGTGCGATGGGTGGGTCAGTTTTGATGAGTGTGTGTGAGAGATAGAAAAGTATGAGAGAGTGGGTTGGTTTCTGTTATTGTTGCTTGACTTCAAAGAAAACCATGATGGTGTGACAGAGGAAGGAGAGGTTGGATGGATGGAGAGTGAATTTTCAGATAAAAGGAACAGAAAAGGTGACAGTTTTTTCTGTTTTTGCTCTTTGTGTCGCACGATGACGAAGGGAAGGAATCTGTTTAACTGTAATTGTATGTTTGTGTGTGTGTGTGTGAGAGAAAGAGAGATGGGAAGAGGAATTTGGGAATGAAGGACGAGTTGGGTGGTGGGTAGGGAGAGGTGGCGTGGGGTTGGGAAGGGGAAGAAAAAAGCAGGCAGATTTGAAAAGAAAAAGTGGACGAATCGGATATTTTGATTGAGAAATAAAGAAATGAGACACGGATAACTGATGGACTGAGGTGGGGTCGGTGCGCGTCTGTAATAAAGGGTATACACAACTCACTTCCCTTTTTTTAGTTTTTTAAAGTAAAGGGTAAAATTCACTTCACTCCCTCTTTTTTTTTCTTTTTTTTTTTTTTTTTTTTTTTTTTAATTTAATTTTTTTAAATTTTTTTTTTTTAAGTAATCCTTTTAAACTATCACTTCTCTAATTGTTACCTCTAAAACTGATGTGTCATAATTTTCTATTAAAAAAATCTATTTTTATGCCGCGCATGTTATGGGGAATCACACCATATTAGCTTTAGGATGATATGCATGGTATTACTCCCTAATTTACAACATCATTTCAAACTTTTAATTGAAACACAATACCCTTCTAAATTATTAAAAGTTATTAATATTTCTCTTCTAAAGTTAGCAAAAACCAAAAAATAACCATTTTTTTTTTTTATAAAACAAAAATACTCTTATAATTTTTTTTTGGTTGAAAAAATCAGGGGTGGCTTGGCCGAGCATGCCCTAAATTTCACCTTTAAACCTTTTTTTAGAGTTTTTTTTTTTAAATTGTATCAAAGGTATTTTTATTATTATGGGATATAAATAATTTTTTGATAATTTATGATATATTGTCTCAATTAAAAATTTAAGAGAGAAGACATTATCAAATGAGTAATGGTTTAAAAAGGATATTTGAACTTTTCAATATTTTTTTTTATTCACTTTTTTGTTTTTTCGTGAAACTTTATTATTGTAATGGGTAAAATTTATCTGTTTCTATTAATTTTCCCATATATATATTCGCGTTATATCAATATAAAACCCAATATTTTCATCATATAGATGTACAATAATGTTGTACCTCCAAGAGTCAAGACCATATGCCTTCCTTAAATAGACTTGATTAGCAAATACGAAACAACGATGGCCTGGGTCTTTATTTATCAATAAAGCTTTCTTCTAAATTTGTTCAAAGATTTTTTATTAAATTAATATTAGTTTAAAATGCAATTTTCAAATAAATTTTTAGAATTACATGCTCTACGGACAAAGAGTACTGCAATATATTATATTCTTGTTTCACTCTATTTTATTAGACTGATATGACAGTACTTATTAATCTTTAATTTTTATTTTTAATAATAACTGATCTAAAGATTATTAAACACTAATAATATTATATACTACATCTTATTTTAATTTTATTCTATTGGAATGATATATTACATCAGCTCAATATAATAAAATAAGATGAAACAAGTTCAAACCCCATCAATGATTCAATGTTAATGCATAGTTCTTGTCCGTTGAATAAGGATCCTCTCCAGTTCAAAGGAACTGGAGGGGAGCCAAAGTTAATTTTATTTACAAAAAAACCGATCAGTTAACACTGATCGGCTCTCCTCCAGTTCTTTTGAACTAGAGAGGATCCTATTCCCTGTCCGTTGGGGGAAGTGGTTGACACAGAAGAGCAAAGCGTGTACGATGTGATGATGCGCCTTCACTGTTGGTGGCGAACTGGCAACTGCCAAATCATCAACGTGGACCATGGACCGGCCGTTTTTTGATTATAATTTAATCCCACTCTGTTTTTTGATTATAAATATAGAGAGAAAAATAAACAGATATAAGACATTATTGCCGTTGGTTTGGCCACTGATCTGACAAGGCTTACTTACGTGTGAAGATGTGTACACGGATGTAATCTGATTCGATAAGCCGATTTTTTTTTCTAAATGACATATTGACAAAGTGGTTGGTGTAAGTAATTTTACACCGCCATAAGGCACGAAGAGGACCAATTTTATTATTTTTGATAATTCTCTTACTTATATATTTTTTATAAATTTATCATTGAATATATAGAAATTACTCATTTCTTACACGAAAAATAAACAAAACATGAAAAACAGAAAGGAAAGGTTGCTGTATCCTGGAAGGGGTTTATATAATTAAATGTGAAATGCTATTTGGGAGTCGTGCTAGGCGTCTGCACAAGAAAATAAAAAAAAAAGAAAATAAAAAAAATACTTTTTTTTATTACAAAACAAGTTTAAACTTGTCTAATTCTCATTTTATTTTATTTTTTTAAATTATAAAATGGGGATGAAATAAGCACCAAAAGCAGCATGACTAATTTTGGATTTAACCAAAAAAATAAAGAGAAATTATCTTAAAATCCAATTCAAAAGCACCAATATATATATATATTAGTAATATTTACTATAGCTGGATTAATTGTGCTGCCTTTTATGATGATGCATTTGTTTACTCAACCACTACGTGGATATGAAAAGTTGCTCCTTGAAAGTGGAAATGAATTTCTCCTTTATTGTTTTGCTAACAGAACTACCAACTTCAGTTTGGCTTAATGTCCCCATCCAAATATCCAACATCGATCCAACAGGCAACCTAACCTGCCAAGGTTTTTTTTTTTTATTTTCGCATATTTAATCCAACTACCACAAACCGATTCAATTAGATGTGTTACCTACCTGTATCCAGATTTTTATTTTTATTTTATCATTTGTTTTTCCTCTAGCTTGAAAGAGTATGAAGGGTGTTGATTAAAAAGAAGAGATGCGTTTAATGTCCTTTTCCTATACATGTTTTATCTTTTTTTTTTAAGTTCATTATTAAATTTATGAGATTTTACAGATTTAATAGTAAAATTGTACATTTTTTATACGGAAATAGACAAAAAAATGTGCAAAAAATAAAAACAATAATTTCTTTAAAAATAATGGCATTCATAAGACGCACGAAAACCTCATTTGGCTCTTCTTTGTATAGCTTTTTTAGCGGATAGCTAACTCCATATTCATATCCAGGCCACAAGTATCCTTGTTCTTGATTCTTTTTGTCATATGTCCTTGGAGGGGACTCCTCATGTTCTAGCTCCTTTAGAGAGAAACGGATCCTCTGTTTACCCTTTAGAGCTAGTCAGAAATCAAGATTAATATGAGTGCTTTCAACTGTACCTAAAAACATAAGGCATGATTAAGATTTTTTGAAACTCGTATATATATTTTTTCTACTACAAAATTCATATCTATTTTGATGAATTTCAAAGTGTTTTATAATCATAATATGGTTCCTCGCTAATTTTTCTTATAATCATAAAGACAATAACTTGGACCAAAATTCTTCTACCATATGGTATGGTCCATTACCCTTTTGAGTAAGACAGAACCTAATCTTCTCATCCCAGAATTTAATTTGATACCTTTTTAAGCAAGATGAACTCTATTTTCTCATTTAAGAAAAATTCAGACCTAACTCTCATTTTCGTAAGGTAATCTAAGAGAAAGGATTGATGAGTAGCAAATAAAGTATGAGTATTAGTGTAAAGCTGGAAGTGTGGTGAAATTAAACAATCTATTCTAACAATTATAATGCTAATTCATAAAAAAAGTACTTATTCTCTTACGTGGAAGCACATGTCATGTATTTAGGGCTAGGCAAAAAAAAAAAACTATCGAGTACCGTCCGACACCACCTAACATGCGGCCAGTAGCCGGTAAGCTAATTTTTCTATTTCCGACAAAATCGGTTCAGTAGGCGGAATAAATTTTCTAACTAACCGACACCGCTTACCGACTTTTTCCATTTGTCTACTTTTTAAAGGATTGGTTTTGAGATTCTAACTTTACTGACTGTCACCATATCCGACATGTTAGTGACGGAAAAAAAGGTTGGTAGAAAAAGTCGGTGAAAATTATAACTTTACTAACTGTGGTGGTGTGAAATGCGAAAATATCTATTTCATTACCGAGTTATCCAACTAGGGCTATACATGCATCTTTGTATTATACATAGTCTGAATTTGTTATTTCCTCTACGATATTCATGACGCCTAACTTTTTAAATAATAAATAACTTTTTTTGTGGGTGTCTGTATGGTATTTGGTCTCTGTTATTTGTCTGTTTGTTTGGCTTCTAAGTTTGATGTAGTTTTATTGCTACTCTTGTATGAATAGTTAGGATACACTAGGGAAAAAAGAAAAAGGTTGTTAATGGTCCTTGCGGAGATTCTGTACGAAGAAAACTAGGCCCTTGCCCTTGGAATGGATTTTCGCTTTTGGGATCAATTTTTTTCAATTGATTGAGATTTTTATTATTTAATTTTTGTACTTTGTACTTACTTAATATGATATCTAACCTATTTATATATAATCAAAACCAAAAGCTCACATCAAAAGGGCGGTTATTTTATCAAATGTTTTAAGAGTAATGTTATTTTTTATATTTTTATATTTTATATCAATCGATGTGTTGTGTTTTAAGTTTTTATTTTTTTAAGTGATTATATGAGAAGGCAATTAAAACACATTATTCTTTATTATTGATCAAAATAAATTTTTTATTTTAATTAATTTCATTGAGTAGTATATATAGTCACTAGTATCTCATTAGTTAATCTTATTATATTCTACAAGATATCTCTTCATAATCAATAATTTTTCTTTGGCTCCTCCAATGAATCAATTCTCTCTTTTCTCTCATTAAGGTCGTATTAAAATTTCATTATATTTATTAGTTCAACAAAAGGACATAACAAAACACTATAGTTTAATTTATAAAATTAGAGCATTTATCTTTTATTTTTTTTTTAAAAAAAGAAAGGTGTTTAGTTTATATTTTTTACTCACTAACGAAATTGCACTCTAGTTCGTTTATTCATGATTTTGAAGCCAGCTTAGCTAATACACATTTCTTAAGCCTTTCTTAGCATCAAAAGATCAATATTTGTGGAGGTTTCCCTGCACAAATAATTTGAATTATCAACGAGAAAAAAATTGAAGTTTTGATACTGACTAATTTGTTCAAATTAAGCGCAAGAGTTCACTCAAGCTAATCCACACAGAAGAAATGGCCTGCAAGGATGGTTCACACTTCATGGGGCAATCTTACATTTGGCGCTTCATATTAGACTCCAAATTACTAGCGTTTTCTGTCCTTTTAATTTTTTTTTTTTTTTTAAATTGTTTTATTTATTAAGTTGTTGTCAACCATATATGTAATGTGCCCGTTTTCAAAAGCTTAGGTCATTGACAACACCCTTTATAGAATTATAGTGCTGGTATATTGACATTTGGCTCCAAATATGATACACAAGATGGTTAAGCCAGTCTGCCAGAGACTTGCTCAAACATTAGTATATGTGAATGAGGATGTTATATCAATAGTACGTTGTCACTCGATCAATGCAGCTGCGGTTATCAATTTTAAGTATATGCATTCGTATTGTATAATTATTATTTGTATTTGCGTGATTATTTATAATTATTAAATGCGGTTATTATCCGTTATCTGCATTTGAGGTAATGGGTTTTTTAGGCCTTCTTTGGATCTCTATTTTGAAATATTTTAAAAATAGTTTGGACCTATTTTTAGTGTTTTGGGCTTATTTCAGTGTTTTTTAAGCCCGTGTGTTTTTATTTTAGATTAAATCTATATCTATTTCACATTCCAACTTAAAGATAATAAAGAAAACACAAACACCATATGATGGATTTATCCAAAAAAATATAAACATATAAAATTACAAATTACAAAGTGCGGTTAATAATTTATAAAATATATATTATATATAAATTATAAATATATGTGGATGCAGTCATAATAACCGCATTTGCATTCTCTAAAACCGCTATCTGTATATGTATATGTGGATAGTGATATTTGCTATCCACAGCAGTATGTGTGAATAGCAGATAGCAGATGCGGGCGGTTATTATCCGCCCGTATTTATACCCCTAGTTGTCACCAAAAGTTGTATCTCTTAATGGAAGGAAGCAACAATTGATTATGGATAAGGGTCTTGGTATATCTATAAATAAACATGTGATTCTTCATCAATCACAATTTTAACATGAGAAAGAAATAGGATAAAAGAGACAACTGACCTTTGGTCATTGTTGCTTAAGTACTCAAATTGAAAAACCAAGATTAAATGTATGTAAATTTGTAGAATTTAAGAACCTTTACAATATGTCTAAACAGAGAGTGTTGGATAGAGTTTTTATCCTATCTCTTTCTCACGTTAAAGTTGTGATTGATGGAGAATCACATGCTTATTTATAAATAGACCAAAATCCTTATCCATAATCAACATTTGCTTTCTTTCATTAAGAGAGACAATTTTTGATGAAACACAAAGGGTCGGAGACAACATTTCATATGAGTAGTTATTTGTATTTTCAATTACCAAAAGTTTTAGTTTAACAAAAAAAATCTTTTAATATAATATAATATATAATATATATGTGACATGTGGGCACTTTATACCTCTTTTTTTTTTGTAAGTGGGTGCACGAGAAAGGTACTTTAGTGCCTTATTAATTAATAAACATATGGATATGGGTATTCTTGTTATTTAAAAGGAAGTGAACATTTGCAAGGCCAAAACTCAAGGGTTACGTGGATTCCCACATCACTAGAAGAAAATCTACATTTCCAATCCACATTCCCTTTGAGTATCTGGATTCTTTTCAGTTAAATGCGACCAGATTACATCGAATCGCCCCCATAAAGTTTTGATAAGGCTATTGCTGGAATTTCTAAGAAACAAATTTTGTCTCCTTAAGAAGCTTAGAAGAATTTGAAAAGTTATATTTTTAAAAGGTTGGGTGGATTTGATAAAGTTTTGAGAAGCGTTTTAAATTTTGAAAAAGAAAAAAATTAAGAATTGATTTGGTAGGGCTACATTTAAAAAACAAAAAAGTGTTGCATTTGGAGCTTACAAACCAAAATTCGTTTTGGTAAATTGTGAGATATGTTTTGGAAAAATAAAATATTGAAGAGTGTTCTCTGAGGAAAAAAAAAAAAAACTATTGCAGTTTAAACTTCTTAACGGTAGCAACCACTACAGTGGTCATGCCAGGTGATCCTTGTGGCCATTGCAAGGTCGCCAAACGAATTGGGTGATCAACAAAAGTTAATGGTAACCATAACATGGTCACCAGAAGTTTATAGCCGCTATTGCGGGGCAGGGCTGTTAGAAGTTCACGATGACCACTAAAGGGCTGCAAGACGGGGCTGCAAGACGGGGCCACTGAAAGTTCAATGTAATTATTTTTTGAGAAGTGTTTTTATGTTTTATTTTTTAATATACGTTTTGTGTTTTGAGTAGAATTTTGTGGTTTGTTTTGTAAATATCGGATATCACAATTTACCCCAATCGTGATTTCGGAGTACAACTAAATAACTACGACGACGAAAGTCGAATGAAAAATGAAAGCCAAGCACAAGCTTCGTCACGCGGTAGACCTCTTGTACTCTCGTGGCTCTGCAAACTCTGAGGCGTACACTCGTCTAGTGCTCGAATGCGTCCGAGCCAACGAAATCGACCAAGCCAAGCGACTGCAACACCACATGGAGCTTCACTTCTTCCAACCTGACAACACTTTCATTCAAAATCGTATTCTTCATTTGTATGCCAAATCTGGTAAACTTTTGGATGCTCGAAACCTGTTCGACAAAATGCTTAAGAGGGACGTTATTTCGTGGAATGCTATGCTATCTGCGTATGCGAAGACGGGGTCGGTCGAGGATTTGCGGGAGACTTTTGGTCAGATGCCTTTCCGTGATCCAGTTTCGTATAATACGATGATTGCAGGTTTTGCTGGAAATGAGTGTTCGAGCGAGGCCTTGGAGGTGTTTGTGAGAATGCAGGACGAAGGCTTTGAGCCTACGGAGTATACCCATGTCAGCGCATTGCATGCATGCTCGCAGTTATTGGATTTGAGGCGTGGGAAACAGATTCATGGGAGGATTATTGTCGGTAATTTGTGTGGGAATGTTTTTATTTGGAATGCTTTGATAGATATATATGCCAAATGCGGTGACATAGATCGTGCGAGATTGTTGTTTGATCGAATGGTTAACAAGAATATGGTTTCCTGGAATTCGATTATCTCTGGGTATGTGAAAAATGGGCAGCCTGAGAAATGCCTTGAGTTGTTCCATGAAATGAAGTTACGGGGTTTGAAGCCTGACCAAGTTACGATTTCAAATGTTCTCGGTGCTTACTTTCAATGTGGATATGTAGATGAAGCTAGTAAGATATTTAATGAGATCAAGGAGAAGGATAAGATCTGTTGGACCACAATGATAGTAGGTTATGTGCAAAACGGGAGAGAAGAGGATGCTTTGATGTTGTTTGGCGCGATGCTACTAGCAGATGTCAGACCTGATAGTTTTACTATATCAAGTGTGATTAGTTCCTGTGCCAAATTAGCTTCTTTGTATAATGGCCAGGCTGTTCATGGAAAAACAGTTCATATGGGAGTTGATTATGGTTTGCTTGTGTCTAGTGCCCTTGTTGATATGTATTGCAAGTGTGGAGTCACTTCAGATGCTTGGATTGTGTTCAAAACAATGCCAACTTTGAATGTGATTTCCTGGAATGCGATGATTGGAGGTTATGCACAGAATGGACAGCATCAAGAGGCCTTGGTCCTCTATGAGAAAATGTTGGAAGAAAATTTGAAACCTGATAATGTTACTTTTATAGGTGTTTTATCTGCTTGTGTCCATGCTAATTTGATTGAACAAGGACATGAATATTTTGATTCAATCAGCAAACAGCATGGTATGACACCCACTTTGGATCATTATGCATGTATGATCAATCTCCTTGGTCGTTCAGGTTACATGGACAAAGCAGTAGATCTTATTGAAGGTATGCCCCATGAGCCAAACTGTCTAATCTGGTCTACCCTTCTATCTGTTAGTGCAATCAAGGGTGACATCAAACAAGCAGAGATGGCAGCTAGGCATCTCTTTGAATTGGATCCGCTCAATGCTGGACCTTACATCATGCTTTCTAACATGTATGCTACTTGTGGAAGATGGAAAGATGTGGCATCCATGAGATCTCTCATGAAGAACAAGAATGTCAAAAAGTTTGCTGCTTACAGTTGGATTGAGATTGATAACAAAGTACACAAATTTGTTTCAGAAGATCGGACTCATCCAGAAACAGAAAAAATTTATGAAGAACTAAACAGACTGATTAGGGAACTTCATAAAGCTGGCTTTGCTCCTAATACGAACTTGGTTCTACATGATGTGGGGGAAAAGGAAAAGTATGAATCTATCTGTTACCACAGCGAGAAACTTGCTCTTGCATATGGGTTAATTCGAAAACCTCATGGAGGGACACCCTTAAGGATTATAAAGAATATTCGGGTTTGTGGAGATTGCCATATGTTTATGAAGTTTGTATCCAAAATAATTGGACGACCAATTATCTTGAGAGATTCAAACAGATATCATCATTTCATTGGAGGGAAGTGCTCTTGCAAGGACTACTGGTAATGAAGACTGGAAAATTTGCTGAACTTGAAACGAAACATTGCAGTAAGGGTGACTATAAAACAGGAGCAAGGCACTCCTTCCTGGGAAATTCTGGAAAGAGGCTGCAGTGAGAGGAACGAGGGTGTTTTTGCAAGCACTGCTGGAAACAAAACACTCTATAAGGTTGTGATTTATTTTTGAGCTTCAAAATAAGTAGATGAAGGCACTTCTTCCTGGGAAATTTTGGAAAGAGGCTGCAGTGAGAGTGTTTTTGCAAGCACTGCTGGAAACAAAACACTGTATAAGGTTGTGATTTATTTTGAACTTGAAAATAAGTAGATGAAGGTTTTAACAATCGGTATATAGCAGGAAAAAAAGAAACAACAGGAGCTTTCTTTTTGAAAGCTGATATATAAGGGATTACCATCTGACCAGCACTTGAAACTTGGTGGAACACTTGAAACTTGCTGGAAGCTCCAAGATGAGGAACGTCAGGAGCTGAATTTTGATAAGGCAAAAACCGCTAACTATTTTCATTGAATTTGTGTTGGTTGTTTGTATTGTGTTACTTGGAGGTTCGTGATCATTGCTGATGAAGTCTATAACAGTCTAACAAGATCTTCTGTTGTTTTTGGGAAATCAATTATTTTGGGATTTTTCTTTTTGACATTCGCCTGGCTGGGACTTGCAGAGTAGCAAATAAATGGAAAAACTAAAGTAGGCAATTGAGTGAAAACAGGGGATGAATTATTAGATGTTATATAAGCATCCTATATTTGTTAGGTAGTTGATTGTAGCCAAGATATATATTCCATTACATGCTGAGCTGTCTTCTGTCCAAGGACAATATGCCTTCCCTGGATTAACTGTTGATTAGTACGCTTACAATTGGTATAATCAAATGTACCAATGGCATCATTACTGTAGGCTGAAAGTGACAGAATATAAGGTTATTGAATCTGTAAAAGGCTTTTGTTACTTCGATGTCATTATGTTTGTGGCCTGAAGAGTTTAAGAATGCTTGCTTGTGTTTGTGTCTATTATCCAACATGGTTTTGCCTTCTTTATGTATACTGTTATATCTGCTTTTGAAGTAATGGACAACATTTTTCAGAGACACATGATGGGTCTTAGGTGTTATAATCTTAGGCGTTGACAGAGTTCTACCATACAAGGGCCTGATTAGTGCCGTTGTCTTGAGAAATGAGCTGTGTATTTCTCTGTAAAATGCTGAAAGCTGAAAGAATATATGCTCGAATAAGTAGCAGCGACTGACAATAGATGAAATTATACGTTGTTGCAACTTGCAACAAGACGATTAGAGTCCAGTCTACTATGTAAAGAAAGAACTTTAGATCCTTTCTGTGAATAGAGAGACAAATTCAGATACATTCACTAGTATTCAATGATGCAGACCACCATTTTATTAGAAACAAATCATACAGAGCAAAGATTAACACACACTCATACAGAGCATTTATCATATGCTCATTATTTCAGGGAGAAGGGGATCAATCAACATTTGTTTGAATTAGCCGGAGATCTCAACGGCCTTAACCTCAGGCTTCTTCTCCTCCTCCTTTGGGATAGTCACAGTGAGCACGCCATTCTCAATGCTAGCCTTCACCTGATCAATCTTTGCATTTTCCGGCAGCCTGAACCGCCGCAGAAACTTCCCACTGCTCCTCTCAATCCGATGCCATTTATCATTCTTCTCCTCATGTTCTTTGCTTCTCTCCCCACTGATGTGGAGTACTCTGCCTTCCTCCACCTGGACCTTCACCTCTTCCTTTTTCAGCCCAGGAAGATCAGCCTTGAAAATGTGAGCCTCTGGGGTCTCCTTCCAATCAACACGTGTGTTCACAAATGCAGAGGTCTCACCTGCTGAAGTGGGAACATTGGCGATAGTGCTGGTGAACGGGAAGCCTTGGAAGGGATCCCAGATGTCCAAAGAAAATGGATCAAGGATGTTGGTTCGTTGGGCACCAAGAAGGCTTGGAATGAGTGACATGGTTGATGAAGAAAGATTAGCTGGTTGGTATGAAAGATTAATGTTTGTTTGAGACTAGACAAGAAGCTTATTAGAACAACTCTTGATGATGATGTCGACGCAGAAGTGCATGGTTTATATAGACAGCTCAGCAAGTAGAAGGGATTCTGGTTCTCTCTGGTACTCACTCGACTCTTCTGAGCAATCATGGAGGGATAGAGAAACTTCTGTAACTGTAAGTACTTTCCGGTACTTTCCAAAGATCTTCTAATTGGACTGAGAAACTTCTATAACCTCCTACAGTTACAGAAGGTTATAGAAGTTTAGGAGGTTATAGAAGTTTCTCTTGTCTGGCTCTGCACCAAAACCCAGCCCAGATGAGGTGGGCATAACTTATTGGACTCTTATTTGGGTCGGAGACAAAAAAAATTGTTGAAGTATTTTGTGTTGGTTCCTGCAAAGACTGCTGCTAGGAGTATTATAATTTTGAGAAATAATTTCTTTTCATCTGGTGTACATCGTATATCTTCATACAGTTTTTTTTGTAAATTAACAATTGAATTTGTGAGATATATGGGTTTCACAAATTTAATGATAAATTTACAAAAACATATGTACATCTGCTGTATACCAGATGGATGTGTATTAGGTCTATGTAAGACTTTGGGAGAAAATTAATATATGAACATAAAAGAAACACCGACCTCTTGCCATTGTTTTTTAAGTGCTTGAATTGAAGAATCAAGATCAACATTTGTGAATTTGTAGAATTTATAAACCCTCACAATATTTATAGATAGACTAAGACTCTTATCTATAAATTGACGTTACTTCCTTCCATCAAGGAAAACAATATTTGGTGAAATGAGACAACCTTTCAATAATTATTTGTATGTTAATTACCTAAAAGTTTTAGTTTAATAAAAACTGTATTAATACAATATACTATATACATATAATAGATATATGTGACATATGGGCCAGTTTAAATCTCTTTGTAGGAAATAAATTCTAAGTTTCTAACAGTTTATAGTTTTCACAGCCCAAACAAGCGAGATGTTTCGAGGTAGACAAGGTTTTCCTTCTCTTCCACGATGGAGAATGTCACTCAAGATAGCAAGAAATGGTGAAATCCCAATGCCACCTGCTACTAAAATAAGGTTTTCGATCATACTTACAGAATATGATGATGAAGTCAGTAGCTCACTAGCAAAAGATAATAAACCATAAAAAATTAAGCTTCATATCCATGTGTTTCAGATGATTCTTTTAATCTATTTATAATTAAAATTATTTCAAATGAGGCCATTAATATAATTGTAAAAATTCTAGTTCAGATAATACTTTTAATACGATATAGAAAAAGACTCTTTTAGATATGCGATGGCTCAAGTACCACTTATAAAACCTAATGTTATAAGTTTTTGAAAAATACTAATTGTACTTACAATTTTACCTACGGCGTCTTAGCTCTGATGTGGTATCGAGACATAGTAATGTTACTAAGCCAACAAAAAAAAAAACTTTGCACACTCGAGCAAGCCAACTAAGATAGTTATTATAACCACTCCCGAAGCCGTTGGGAGCAATCACGACCACCCTTGAGCAAGGTATGGTGGTCGCAACCAATAGATCTTTCCGATAGGACGTATTGCAATTTTTTTTAGTTAATATAAGGTGCCACATCAACGCTTAACATATAGCGTTCCTCTTTTGTTTTACAAAGCAATCTTTTTTATCGGCTTAGAAAACTAGATTGGGTAGGGGGGTCTAGAAGCTAATGTTACTTCTTTTTAGGCCGAAAGAACTAATATTATTTGTTACTAATGCTCCATTATATATTAAAACGTAGCGTTCTAAAACTATTGGGCTTACTTTAAAAAATAAAAAACAATTGGGCCAGCCCGAGCCTAGTCCTAAACCCAGTGGGCTCAGCTTTTTCCAGAACCATGTATAGGCTTAGGCGTCCTAATTAATTTCATGAATGGGTTATGGGTTGGACAATCCCTGTCAAAGCACTATTCATGTTACTTTTTTACCTCATCATGGTCCACAACATTGAATGTCACTTCTTTTTTCTCGTTTATTTACATAAAAAAAAAAGAAGCCCTGTTGAGCGACAAGAAAATGAAAAATGTCATGTGCATATTGACGTTGATTGTTTTAAAATGACATGGCTCCAGTTTCCTTCGAGCACGTGGACGTCGAGCATCTCTCACAGACAGTCGTACAAAATGCGTATGGGATTCTGATTGACTTCCCAATCAAATCAACCACTAAGCCTAATCTTTCTTTAGACGTGGTACGGTGCCATTGCATTTGTTCATAGCTGTATCTTCTTGTCTTCGTCTTTGATGGACTCCTTTCTAGCCTTTTCTTTTGTGTCTTTCATGTCACAATCTGGCTTCGAAAATTATGAGCAGGGTCTCGCCAAAATATGGCTTCGAAAATTAGTGGCTAATTTGACTTCTAGGGCTAAACCTATGACTTCCCTACACAATACAAGATAAGATTCTCACTACACTAAAATCCATGATTGTGCATTATTAATTGAATTTTTTTAAAAAATATGTTTATATTCTATTCATATACATTATTAAATACGTTAATTTTAAATTTTATCATAAGACTGGTAAAAGCAATGTGGCTAACTTATGCAGCGGGGTAGACCTACTTTATTTATTTTTGGTACCACCCTCGTTTACAACACCTTAGAGACTTGTTTGGCAACATTTTTTAAGTAAAAAAAGTAAAAAACATTAACAAAACAACTAAAAATAGTCACAAATTATTTTTATATTTATATCGCATCATAAATTTAATAGGTCATTTTAAAGGGATTTCATCCCTCCAATTTGAAAGAGGAAAAATAAACTTTAGTCGGCATAAGTATAGTCTCCAAAAGCTGCACACGTGCAGTTTGCATTGCAAAGGTTGGAAGATTTGCCAATGGTTTCTGTGGACGCCGCAAATCCTGTAGCCCCGACAGGCTGTTCCTCACGATAACGCCACAACACCGCCCCACTTTTTACAGCCACGTCTGCTGTCTCCTACGGTCGGATTTTGACCATTTACCGACCGCGCAAATTACACGTTGAATCGTTGATATTGACTAGTGATGTTAATCCGACGGCTCATTCGACTGCCACGTTTTCCTATATTGATCAAATTGACTGATACAGAAGTCGGCATGAATTTATTGGTGCATCAGGGTGACCCCGCAGGTCTTTTCTTGAATATGGACCGTCCGTTCCGTATCTTAATGGTATCCGGGGTAGCTGATGGCCTTTTCTAGTACTATTGTATTTATGTGCAACTTTTTTCTTTGGAAAGAACCTCGTCTTGCAAGAGTTACAAGGGAAATATTTTCCGGGGGTCCATGGATCATGAGTTAGGTGGCTGAGCCCCAAAAAGTTATTGTCCCCCTCAAATAAAGTTTTAAATAAGAATATAATATTATCAAATAATTCAAAGTGTTTTAGTGAAGGACAAAGTCTTTCCTAGTCATACTAGTCTAGTCCTTCCTCATCATGAAACAATTTTTGCTTTTTTTACTTACAAAAAAATAAAGAAAGTGTTTTTGCTTTTAGAAAAAAATAGATAATAAAATTTTTGCCCATTTTCTTAACTTTTTGAGTATACATATGTGCGTATTATATACCCACATACATTTTTGGTGAATCCAAGTGTCTTGTTAGTACAGTTTTGGCTCCCCTCTAAACAAAATTTCTAGTTCCTCCCTTATTTATTTTTTTTAATGGCAGAAAATTCCTTTAAGACAGCTTTTTCATGTACCCACTTTTATCACGAAAATTTCAAATCCGTGTAGAGTATCAATTTCACACGGATCGAATAATACTCCGACATTATTGATGGGTGTGGTCCTAAAAATTGTTTGGATCCAAAAATATTCAAACTTTATACTCGATAAAGTTTTCCCCACATAGCTGCAAGAACTTGAAAAAACCTGAAAAGAATTTAAACTCTGCCGATCGACTGCCGTCATCCATGTCCTTGTCCTTAAAAGCCATAAGAAAACAGACAGTGCTTGGTTGTTGATTTATATATATATATATATCGACATGTTAAAAAACATGCTGAAAAAGATATGAGAAATTTATAGCCAACTATAAAGTACTAAAGTTGAACGCAGTGATCGAAAAGTCTGTATTACTTTCTTTCACGTTGAAGATGATACGACGAATATGAGCCACTGTGTTTAACTTTTTTTTATACTTTCTTTCACGTTGAAGATGATGTAACGAATATTAGCCACTGTGCATGTTTTAACTTTCTCATACTTTCTTTCACGTTGAAAACGATATCATATAACGAATTAGCTAGCCACGCAAATCACACGTTAAGAAAGAGATCAGGACAAACTTCTTTGCTTTAATTTCCAGACAAATTGCATTTTGCTGTTTTAGTTAATGCTAGGTGGGGTCCGATTGCATGAAAGCCAAAGAATTACCACCATTCATTTGCGTATATGCGTACCTCATCATTCCTCAGTTTAAATTAGAGAATAATCCAACAAACATATAAGGAAATTAAACGTGGCGGTGAATTTGACCTCGAACTAATTAGCAGCTTTTTTATGCACATCATTTCTCCTTGATTACTGTTTTAGGAATCTGTAGCAAATTTTGATATAATTTTTAAACCATCTTAAAAGAAATACTCAACAAAATTTGATAAATTAGTCTGACAAATCTTTATGAATGAAATTTGTTGTTAAATCAGTATTAAGAATGTGGTTGTTAGAGTATATGATAAGGGTATAAGTCCTTATCATAAATATGAATTGGATTACCTTAAATTTAAGGATTTGATGAGATTGAATTATATTACCAAAGGATTTGATTATGATTAGATTAGATTTGAATAAATTCAAATCATGAATAAAAACCAGGTTAATACCAGTTTTCGATCCAAATGGCCCTGTGACCCCAACCTTTGTTCTCTCCCTTTTCCGGTGGCCCATATCCTGTACATGTAGTTTGTCGCACCGCTGTGTGCGGATTCGTTTTCTTGGCTCGGCATTTCATCGAGCAAGTCGTGTGCAATCTATAAGTTCCTTTTGTTCAGATTCATACAAGCACTCACGTCCAGCCCACATTTGTTCACTCAATCAGATCCATTCTCTTTTATATATTCTCACCCAAAATCAAAACTACAAGCAGATTCTTGTCACTATCGCTGTTCTTATCTACGGCAATAAAGCGAAGAACCAAAAAAATCCTCATCAAATCACAAAATTTAGAGTAATCCGATCCACATTTATGATAAAGATTACTATCATTGATCATATTCACACAGTCGCATCCTTCAATATCTTGGGGTTAGGTTGGATATTGTTAATTTGCACGAACAGCACTTTTCCTTGATTGGAGTCGTCAATGACTATCAAGGTTACATTACGTGGTGGGACCATAGTGAGCATTGAAGCACATCGTCAAGCACTAAAAGCTTTATTACGTGAATAATATTTCCCTCAAATCACATCGTGATTATGGGTCGTGGGTCCATACTGAGCTTTGAAGCACTTCTTAAAGCCAACTATAAGCCCTACCAGTCCCTAAATCATAATATAATAACATTAAACCGTCAATTATCAGGGAAAAACTAATCCCATTTTTAGAATGGAATAAAAAAATTATCTTTATTTTGATTGAAATACAAAAGACCCAGATCAATATTTTGTTTGTCGGTATTTCTCTGTCAAAGGCCTGCCCTCATCATTTGTCGGTATTTTTTAAAAAACAAATCTTTTGGACAGCCGCAAATATTGAAAAAGTAAAATTTATCAGTATATATATATACATTTTTATAAATATGAAAAGTAAGGTGGGGGACTCCATGACCTCTCATTTGTCCTGCCTTGGGGCCAGCAGTCCAGTGTGTAGGGCAGTGAAGAAGCGTTGACGGGTTCACGAGAAACGCACGTGGAGTGACCATTTGTAATGCCGACAGACGCTGTCAAAGGGTCAGTGTCCGCCACCACCGCCACCTACTGCTTTACTGGCCTCGGCTACAGTGACAGCCACCCCAGTACAGTTCCCCCGCCGGTTGCGCGGCCTCTCCATGCATGTGCATGCATGTGCATTCATGTTCTTTTTTTGGGTTAGTTTGCTATGCATGTATATCTATTATGTATATGCTTTAATGCTTTATGTGCTAAAGTGACATTCGTTTTTTTTCTTTGAATGGATTGTTTAGGATATACCATTAATAAATCACAAAACTTTTTCAACATATATAATATAAAATGAAAATAGGAGAATCTTCTAACCTCTAAAGATTGATGGGCAGTCATATGAGCCATCAATTAAATGATCATAGTGACTTCAAGAGTGACCATTCAACAACAAAGTATTTACGATCTTCAACGCATCTCCTTTCAACAAAATATTCCACAATCCTACGTCGAGACAGAATTCTACTGCCTTCAAAGTAGTATATGCTTCTGCAACAGCATGGTCAACTATGAATTATTTTATGGAGCACATAGAAGCCAAAACATATCCTTTGTGGTTTCTAGCAATAATCTCCATTCTCATCATCTTCCTTGATCTATCTATTGCCGCATCCCAACTAACTTTGATCAGTCTAGATTGAGGAGCCATTCACTTAAGGTCTTCTTCAATTCGTTCTCGATTTGCATTAGGCATCTCGTTGTAAACAGCTGTATGCATTAGGCATCTCCCCACAAAAAACCACAGAATTTCTACGTAATCAAAATTTTCAAGTCACAGTTGCCAATAGTTCAATCTCGTCGGTTCCTAATGTCTCCATCAAATCATTCAGGATCTACATAATTAAAGTGACTTTGTGACATTTATGTGTCATGTTATTCTTCATGAATGTTTTTTTTTTTTTGTGGAATGATATTAATGTTTTGAAACTTGAGGTGAAAATTTCATGCGGGTCTTTTATTGACGATTCGTTAAACTAGGGTAACGCCTATGCCTATTTGTGGGCAGAGTATCAGAGATGGATTCAAGCCCCCTCCCCAAATAGATTTTGAGCAAAAGAAATCCCTTTCAGAATTCCAGTCTTCCGCCAATAATTTTAACAAAAAAAAAACAAAAAATCCTCTTGACCCTCAAAGATTAAAAACAAAAACAAATAATAATAAATATGTGGTGGATGAAATATATTAAAGCTTGTCAAAAAATTTTAAGATTGAACCCCAATATGGGCCTCCCAGAGAAATTTGAAGTTTTAAATGTCAAAGCATTATACAATCGTATTGAGACATCACTTTCCAAACCACCGGATAAGCATTTTTATTTAAGTCGAAGAGAAGGATAAGGAGGAAGATAATAATAATCAACAATCAATTCAAATTAAAGAAGACATAATGATATATCAATAAGATAATAATAATCACTTTGTATTTGCATTGTCTTGTAGCTAGCAATCCAATTGTATGTATAATACTATTAATACAAACAGAGAGTTCCCAAAAGCAGAAAGTGAGGCCGGAACATTTTTTTTTTTTGTGAGTTAGGCTGGAAAATTTTAGCCATTGCAAATCTTTGTCTTTTCATATTTAAATGCATAAGCACACCTAGCTTGGCCAATTTTACGAGGGTGGCAAAAGGGAACATCTTATATTTTGGACATCACAGGAAAATTAGATGTCGAAAATATAAAATGTTCCGTCTGTCCCGATCAGGGATGGAACCACGAACTTTTATGGAGGGGGGCCAATGTATAAAGATAATAACTTTGTAACCTAAAGTCTTGTAGTAGTACTGTAGCCTTTTTTTTTTTCCCTCAGTTGGGCATGTTTGGGTAACTAATTTAATTTGGTTTAACTCAATTTTTCACAAAAGTCAACAATCTTCAACAACTCAAATTTTTTCAATTCAACTCAAATTTATTCCAACCAACTCAAAAAATAATATAAAAAATAATATTTTTATTTTTTTTTAAAAAAAAAACTGAAAAAGGAAAAAAATTTGAGGGGTGGCTGGACCACCCCCTGGGGTGGTCCGGCCACCTCCGGCGGTGGTCCGGCCACCTCCGGCGGTGGTCCGGTCACCTCCGGTGGTGGTCTGGTCACCTCCGGCGGTGGTATGGCCAACTCCGCGGTGGTCCGGCACCCCCCTGTGGGTGGTCCGGCCACCCCTTGTGGTGGTCCGGCCACCCCTGTGGGGTGGTTCCAGCTTTTTCTTTTTCTTTTTTTTTTTTTTAAAAAAAATATTTAATAATTAAAATATAATATTTTATTATTTTTTCAAATATAATCACTTACTCAAATATTTTTTCTAAACTATCCAAACATAATTTCAAAACCCATTTTTTTCTCGATATCTGTGAAGTCAAAATAGAATCAAATAAAAAAAATTAAATTTGACACCCAAACGAGGTGTTTCTTGGTTGTCTAAATTTTCGTTTGAATTTTTTTTTTTCTGCTATTGTTTCTTAGGAACTAAAAACTATTATAGTTATTAAATAAAAATTAGATATATTTTAATATGCAAACAATTAACTTAAGACCCCGTTTATTTTTTGTTTATTTTAAATTCTTTTATTTTGGTTGTTTTGGTGTCTTAACTTAGTTGATACCCATATGATAATGAATTTCGCAATATTATAGAATCATCAATTGACTTAAGATCTCGTTTGATTTCCGTAGAAAAATTATTTAAATTGGAGAAATCTTTGAGTGTAAAATGTAATAGTTTATGCTTGTTTGGAATTACCTTAAAATGATATGTTTATAGGAGACTCTAAAATTTGAGCATGTAATATTCCTTAACACTTCAATATCAATAGAAATATTCAAGGCTATTAATTTCTTCATGTCAAAAACAAAGAATTAAACAAAAAAAAAAAAGAAGGAAAAAAGAATCATCAATTATCCTACCACAACGTGCAAATAACAACATATGAAATTTTCGTATATCGATGGGTTGCTAAAAGGGCTAAGATTGGATCGTTTTATGAGTTTTTAAATTAAATTTGGGTATTTATAATAGGCCATAAGGGTTGTGGCCATAAGGGCCAAACTTAATTCTTTAGCCTCAATATAATATATATTTGTCACAATATATATATATAAAGAGAGAGACTTTTTTTTAAATGAGAAGCACATGATTTTTAATAGAACTATTAAAAAAAAAGTACTTTTCTCATGCTCAAGAGTCATATGACAATTTTATAAATTGAGTTGAAGAAATTTTTTTAAACCAAGTTTAAAGAAACTTTATGTCCTCGGATTAATATATAAAGTTCAGGTATTTAAGTAAGTTTGATCTTGCTATATATTGAAAAAGTATTCGCATTTCATCTACCAAAGTCAATGTAGTATGGTCTCCCAATAAAAACCAATTTCCATTTACAACCTTTAGATTTTTATTTTTTATTTTTTTTATTTATAAGCTTACAAACTTTAGATTTAATCCTAGGTTTGCTACGCACTAATTTTTAAGTGATAACACTGATAAGAGAGCATTACCTCTATGTTCAATTAGACTTCCAATGGATTAAAACAAAAAACAAAAAACAAAAAACAAAAAATAAAAAATAAAAAACAAAAAACAAAAAAGAAATCCATGTGCTTTGCACGAAGAAAAGGTCAAAAAAAAAAAGAAGAGAAGGTATCTTTTCTTTTGTTTTTTTGAATTCTTTTTCAAAAGTATCTGTTTGGGACTTGAGTTTTCCTTTCATATCTTTATGACCCCCACCCCCCCGCCCCCCCAAAAAAAGTGGTTTCCTTACAAGTAATGGATTTTTTGTTCTTTCCATAAAAATGATGTCATTTTTCTCTCTTCTTTTTAGTGTCGTATATATCTAATTACACTTTAATATTCAAAAGAAAGTCATTTCCTTCCCTTTATGGTTTATTCAACATCTAGCTGCTACTACGGTGTTATTTGATAACAGAATTAAATGCTGGAAGTTAATAATTTTGTGGCTTATTTATTAAAAAATAGAAGAAATTTTACTTAATTCCCTAAATTTTTATTGTTTTCACAATTATCTTTTTAAAGTTCAAAAACTCTCATTTAGTGTATTCAACTTTAAAAAATTTGTAATGTCACTCTCCGTTAGGATTTAATGGAGGCCTTGAAAATTTCTAAAATACTAATATTTTTTTTTCTAAAAAAAAATTATTTAATTAAGGTAATTTTGTAATTTATAAATTTTATAGGGGTATAAAGGTCATTTTACCCTTTAACCGTCTACTTTAATCTCAAACCCTAACAAGAGGAGTATAATTACACAAAATTAAAAATTCGATACATTAAATTAAGAGTCTTCGAATTTTGAAAGGTAATTGTAAAAGTGATAGAAATTCATAAGGTTAAGTAAAATTACACCTAAAAATAAGAACTAGTTAAAAGACTAAAATTTTTAAGACAAATTGAATGCTAAATTCCAGGCCAACTATATCAAACCTTATTAATAATTCAGTTTTGCATGTTTAGATTTCATTACTAAATTAATTTGCAGCGGGAAATGTCTCTCTCTAATTTAGGTATAAAGTTGGGTTTAATTCTATTCGACCAAAGATTACTTCATACAAGAAGAAGTTCAACTTCCAAGTAGAAAAAGAACAAAAAAAAAATGTTGCGAATTGATAATACATTAATTGTAAAATTAACTGTTGAGAAAATTCAACAATATTAATGACTACCTTCGACATTACAAAAATGCTATGCGCCTCCCTCACTATTTTTGAACTAGAAAAATGTAACAGTTAGTGTTGAAACGTATACCTTTTTTTTCATCATCATCTTCTTCTTCTTTTCATTGTTTTATATGCCTATCTGCAGTTTTGTTTTCTTCTTTCATTAATTGGCATTCTATTCACATATATTTTGTCATTATTTTTCATTGTTTTTAAAAAAGGGAAACTTCACATAGACTTTTTGAATTTTAGGCCTTTTTGATATGGTTTCTATTTTCTAATATTTAAAAACTCTCACTTTAATACCTTGAACTTCTATTATTTATCGTTTACCTTTCATCCGTTAGGATTTTCAGTTAAATCCTAATAAAAAAGTGCAAAATTTCCAAAATATACATCATTTTAGATTTAATTTTTTTAAAAAACAAATACATGGGTATTTTGACAGAGCACTAACCATTAATCTACTGCATGTTTCTTTGTTTATTCATGAAAATCATGAAAGTTTATTATCCTCCTTGCTAATGGGGTGCATGGAGCCACTTTATTATCAAATCAAACTCTTTGAGGGAGAACAGAACATGCTCGAAGAAAGAGAGTGAGGAACACGTATGTGTTGAGTATATATTTATTTTCTATTACTTTTTTGGCTAAGTGCAAACTAAAATACATATTATTAACATCTATATATATAATATGAAAGTAGTTTAATTTTTGTTCTTTTTAAAATATAAATATTTTACGATTCTAAATGTTCCACATTACTTAAGTGCAATTTTAATCATATATATGTATTTGCCGAGAGTTGCATTTGTGAACAAATATGGACTTTACAAATGCAAAAACAATCTCTTTTTTTTTTTACAAAAAAAAAATCGCATATACGAAGTTGGATAAGACAATTAGACATATAGCATTACTTTAAAAAAAAACTACACAAACAAAACCGTTCTCCCTCTTTGTTGATTGGCGCCGAACGAATTAATTTAGTGCAGTCTAATATGTGTCATATCAAAGATCAAAAGTAAACTTGTGAAGGTTTAATGTGGTGACCGATCATCTTTATTGTTTCTGAAGGTAATTAGCCCCTCATGAAAGTAATTGGGGGTAGATATTTAGGCTAATGTTACAATGATACGTTAACACATATCTTAATCATATGTATTTACAAAAAAGAATACAAGTGTCGAAGACTTGTCGGGACATGTTAAAAAAATCTAAAGTTTAAAAAGTCTATCTAAAGTTTATCCTTTAAAAAATAAATAATACAATCATAGCGAGAAGCACCAACTTAAAAACTTACTGTAACTATATCATAGTCAATATGCTTTATTTAACATCTATTATCTTAGAAATATATGTAATATACAATATATAATATATTTTCGATATATTTTATATTTGGTCATATAAAAATATTTTCTATTTAAAAGTTTATTATAATCAAATCATTCCGCATATTGTAATGTACTTATATTCATTCACTACCATATAACATATTAGTATATAATTGTCAGGTTATAATGAATTTGTTTGATTTAACCAAATAGTGACGTGAATTTATAATATTTATTGCTTTGTGTGAAACACGTTCACTTTTACGTACGTACGCATGCAAACACGATCTATATAAACGTGAAACGTTGTTGAAGAGAAACAAGACAGCATTGTACTAATACATTGGACTTCGACACAAATGTGTCAAAAAGAAGAGAATCCATGTACACAACTATCTTTTTTACTTTCAAGTTTCAATTATTTGAGCAAATTTTTGGAGATTGGCTTTGGGTTCCTTTATAAAGTTTATGTACGGATTAATTGGCACGTGAAAGTTCTCTCTCTCTCTCTCTCAATCAGAAGACTCCAGACGTGGTAAAACGTGCATTGACCAGGGGAGATTAACAGTTGTAAATCACCTATTTAAATCACCATGCACGTACAGTAAATGATCGCTAATAGGCTATGTATTATATATCTTAATGGTCGAAAAAGTTGGTGCTTTAAATATTAATTGCAAAAGGGAGACAACGATAGCAAATATGCCCCCCCAACCATGCTTGATATTATCTATTACGTTTGTTTTATCGTCGAAAAAGCTAGTGCTTTATAATTAATGCAAAAGGGACATTGCAATATTAGGACATGCATTACCCCCCCCAACCCCCCAAACAAAAAAAACGAAAAAAAGAAAGAAAGAAAGAAAGAAGAAGAAAAAGAAAAAGAAAAAGAAAAGGCTGGATAGCCAACAAATAATGTGAAGTTGACACTCAAAGCTAGCACTGGAACACTAAAGCTATAGCAAGGAATATTCTCATTTACATGTTCTCAGGTTCACTGGCTTACTAATTGTTTTACAGAAATATTAATGAATAAATTCAATAAAAAAAGAAAAGAAAAGAAAAGAAGAACCAACAACTTTACAAGATACACAAACATAAATGAATTTAATAAAACAAGAAATCAAAGAGTTAAACATCTCTAACAGGTTTCAAATGATCAACTAATCCAAGAAATTACCATGATAAATTACACAAAGAAGTTACAAAAACATGTGAAGAAGAACACGCATCAAACACTAAACAAATAAATACCGGTGATGATGAATTTTAAAAATTAACAGAACAAGATTTTATAAATCTATAATTGATAAAATCAATTTTCAAAAATGGTATATATACATATGTAACAACTAGGAGAAACTTCGCTTAAACCCCCCTAACTTCCATCACATTTACATTTACCCCTCTAAACTTAAAAAATCTCAATTTCATTTTTTTTTTCAATTTTATCACTTCATTAAAGGAGCTAGCGTCAAGATTCCTAAAATCCTCCTCATGTTTTTTAGGAAAAAAAGAAGAGAAAAAATTTCAAGGATTTAGGTGTTGGTCAGAATTTAATGGAATTTGAAAAAATACTCATACCTGAATTTTTTATTTATTTATTTTTTTAAAAAAATTAGTATTTTGAAAATTTTGACAGGATTTAACAGAAAATCTTAAAGAATAAGTGAAATTGAAAAAGATTGAAAGACAAATACACTAAATTGAGAATTTTTTAAGTATAGGAGGGTAATTGCAAAAGAGGCGACAATTTATGAGGGTTAATTGAAGTTTTCCATAACATTATTATAAACAAAGAATATCAATTTACTACAATAATACTATTAGATTCTGGAGCCAATATGAACTGTATGCAAGAATGAGTAATACCAACTAAATACTTTGAAAAAACTACTCAAAATTATCCCAAGCATGCAACTGGTGCTAAATTAATTATTAATTATAAACTTTTGAATGTTCATAATGCAACAATGGAATATGTTTTAAAACAACCTTTATTCTTATCAAAAAAATTCAAAAGTAATCTTAGAAAATCCATTTTTAGCATTACTTTATCCATTTCAAGTATCAAATCAAAGATTAAAGCTCTTATTAAGCCTCACCTTTTTTGGGTATTCCTTATGTGGATATTCAGCTTTTTCAACTCTCAGCTGTTATTATTATGGATGCTATCTGGAGTGCTAGGAATGGTAAAGTACACAATGACTCAGTAGCTCAAAACTTGATAGTTTAGATTCAAACAACAATCGGCTTCCATCAGAAGGCTTGGTCTGATAGAGCTATAGCAGATTCTTGGTCTTGCCCTCTTCAAGGTACTCTTATGCTGATCTTTGATGTTGTTGTGCGTAATTCTGGTATGGTGGTAGTTGCTGTAATTACGGATCATGAGGGTGTGATCCTCTTTGCTACTGCCAGAAGACTACCTTTTATTGATGTTAATGCTGGTGAAGCTACAACGGCCTTATTAGCAATTGAAGTTGTTGCCACTTTTTATTCTTCTTCTCCAATTTTGATTGAGGGTGATTCCTTACTTACCATTCTAGCACTTAATAGTCCTTCTCTGGATGTTGAATGGTCTTCAGTAGGCATTATAGCTGATACTATTTCTTTTTTTTTTTTGCTTTTCCATCTTGGTCTACAACCAAGGTTTCAAGGAGTATTAATCTCATGACACATTTAGTTGTCAAATAAGTCACTTTCCATCATTGCTATGGAAGCATTCCAACCTCCCTCTCTTCTCTCTGCTGTAAAAATCAAAAGTGAAAAAGACACACCTTGATCCCTTTCCATTTTCCATACTTTGCTTAAAAAAAAAAAAAAGTATTAGACCAAGGAATTACAATTTACTACTAATGTTCTAGGACAAAAAGTTACTTTTAAATTCGAAAAAAAACTTTAGAAAATCTTCCTGAACTTCCACACATTTTGAAATGACCCTATCAAAGCTTAAAAATTCTTAATTTAGGCTATTGAGCTTCTAATTTCTTTTAATTTTTTTTACTTGGTAAGATTTTTCATTAAATCCGGTCAAAATTTCCAATATATATATATATTTTTTTAAAAAAATTATAAAAAATTTAAAGATTCAAGAGTAGGTATTTTTGTAAATTCTGTTAAATCTTGACCAACGCTTAAATCCTTATAATTTTTTTTTGTTTTTGTTTTTGTTTTTTATTTTTTAAAAAAATGAGAAGTATTTTAAAAATTTTGGCACCCATTCGTTAGGATTTAACGAAAAATCCTAATGGAAGAGGTATTTTCAAAACGAATAGAAGTTCAAAAGGTTTATATCATTTGTTATGAAGTGACGTAAACTTTTTCAGTTTACATTGCTTATGAATAAAGGACGTTAGATTTATGTCGTTTATTGATAAACGATGTAAACGACATAATTTAGCACCGTTTATATTAAATGACGCAAATGGAAATGACATTAAATGCTTTTTTTCTTTTTTCTTTTTTGTAGTGATTTACCTTTTCTTTTCAAACATTTATTCTCAGCAATTGTCAAGGAATTTGCTTTTCCAGATCAATTATGAAGCATTTTTAGTTTTTGGACAATTCTCAAATAATCTTAACTGGTTAAATTATTGTTTGTTAAGTGAGCTCAATTATCTACCAGCACTTCTGCAATTATATTAAAAGCAGGTGTGGAAGGGTGGTGGCATCGCGAATTCAAACAATCAGAAATACATAGCCTTCAAATCATGTTTCAATCATTCTCTTTTGTATTATTTAAAAAATCCTTTCCTTTTTCATTGTAATATTTCAAGTATTGTATGATGAACTTTATTCTCCATCCATAAAAATTAATTATCTCAAGTAAGTTTTCTCTTTTATACTGTTGCTTTAATATCTGTTGTATGCAAGCATTTCTAAACTATATGTGGTATCATAGCCACATATGGTAAATGGTATCCATTAAAAAAAATAACAATAATTAAAAAGAAGAGAAAACTTGATAGCAACAAATGATGAGAAAAAAGAAAAAAGAAAAGAAAGAAGAAAAGCTAGATAGCAACAAATAATGAAAAAAAAAAAAAAAACTAAAAAAGAAGAAGAAGAAGAAGAAGAAGAAGAAGAAGAAGGGAAAAGGGTAGATAGCAACAAGCCACAAATGATGAGAAAAAAGAAAAAAAGAAAGAAAGAAGAAAAGCTAGATAGCAACAAATAATGAAAACAAAAAAAAAAAGAAGAAGAAGAAGAAGGGAAAGGGTAGATAGCAACAAATAATGTAAAGTTGAGACTCAAAGCAATAAAGCTAGCAAGAAATCGAGATACGAGTTTGATTTAAGGATAAAATAAAGTTTTAACAGTGTCATCTGTCTCATAAAGCATCCATGTAAAACAATGTAGCTGAAAGGGAAGCCACACCAACTTTTCTGCGTGAAAACAATATTATTTAATTGCAATTTCCAAAAAAAAAAAAAAAATTACAATTTCAACGTGCGCAAGATGCCAAGATTTGTAAATAACAAGTGATCACCAGTTTTGTGTGATATGGGTAAGAATATATGATTGGCTTAATAGTT